>BQNB010005598.1:14150-96928 GCA_026074375.1 Tanacetum coccineum
GGTTGGTGAGAAACATAGGTTTTCAGACACACATATTTAATCCGTTTCCAAAACAATTTAACCAATTCCTGCAATTATAAAATAATACGCTTGCACGGCAATAATGCTAACTAACATACAAGCTAACAAGCAATTTGAAAAAACATGTAATCTAATGATCTACCAAGAACAAGATAGAGAGATGTGGGTTGTGATGTTTAGTGAGAGAAAGTATATGGAATGGATGAAGTTTTATTACTATGTGGAAAATGGGAAAATGAAACAACCAACCCCTCTCCAAGGCTAGGAGAGGGCTTATATAGTTACATGATGGCCGGCCCATGGGCTATGATGGGCTTCCCATGGGCCTTGGGCCGGATTAGCTTCTATACTTAACATGACACAATCTACGAGCTAAGACCTATTACAACTTGGAAGTGACATACACTTTTTGTGTTTCCAACACTAACACTTCAGCTCCCAGAGATTCTGTTACATACTTCTCAATTTGTGGCATGATCTTGGAGACTTGATCTTTCACCTGCTCCTTGATTATTGTCTTCATGGTTAAGTCTACTTGATTGAATAATTCTTGATTCTAAGCTTCAGCTTCTTCTTTGAGCTTGTTTGATTGTAGCTGAACAGCCACATCCACTGCTTCTTTCATTTTGTAAGCAAGGTACTGATCAACAATGCCCAGAATTAAGGAGTTAGCTTCAGCAAATTGACTTGTTTGGTTGAACTCAGACATTTTAGTTTCCAAGGCGAACACCCTTTGTTCAAACCAGAATAAGGACGCAAAGTTAGGAATTTTTGGCAAAGTCATTGTTGGATGAGTTGTTGTTATTGTGGAATCTGGTGTTTGTTGTTGAGGAGTTGTTGCAAGATGTAAAGAAGGATTAACGGGAGGAGGTGGAGGAGGAACAGTTGAGGCGTTCAATAAGGAGGCAATCTCATTGACATCTGGACCGGTGTTATCAAGGTTTAGTAGCTTGCTTGTAAAATCTGATGAGACAGAAGAACTTTTCATGGTACCTTCAGTCTTATCATGGACAGTTGTAAGCGTCACGTGACCATCATCTTCTTTTTTCACAAACCCTGACTCGTGAGAAGCATTTTGTTGATCTTCTCTACCTTGTTTGGCATTAGTCATGTAGGTATCTCTGAGTCCCTAAGTGATGTTCAGATCTCCATACAACTCCTTTGCGACATCATCGTCTTCTTCTTCATACATCATTTCTTCATCGTCATATTTGTCCTTCTCTGGAGTAAACACGTACTCCTCATCTTGTTCTTCTTCTTCATAGTCTTTCAGAGTGAAAAAAGGATTCTCATCATGATCTGAATCAGTCTGTTCAATATCTTGTGCATCATTACTACCATCATCATTACCACTGTCTTCATCATTACCACCATGCTCATCATTATGACCATCATTATCTTCGTCATTGAAATCATCATTTTCATCATCACCGTTACCCCAAGAATCATCATCACTGTCAGAAGAGTCTTCTTTAGACACATCGGGAACCCTTGGTTTCACACCAGTTCCTTCACTTGTGTCTTTAGTCTTGTCCAGTTTTTTGCATCAAAAGAACATCTAATTTAAAATCAAGCTCCCTCACTTGAGCTGTCTAGCTGAAGACATAAGAGTTACTTGCATGCTTCTCCTCATGAGGTTTTCTTCAACTAGCTTCTTCCAAGTAGTGCAACACCCGAAAAGTAACAAATCCCTTGCCTCTTCAGTTCTTAGTCAGGTACTTTTCTTCTTCGATACCGACTTACCAGGAGTATCTCTGATGACAACACCGGTCATTGGGGGCAATAGTGGCCTTTTTGGCAGGTCTCTTTACTCGCTTACCCTTCTGAGTAGGTTCTTTAGGAGAAGCTGGGACAGTCTTGAGTTTGGGAGAAGCAGGCTTCTTGAACTTCCTTGCCTTCTTAGGAGGAACTTTCCTAGTAGCATACTCAATATATATCTTGTAAGCTGTAGATAGCTTGGTGTCGTCATTTATCATTCCATCAGGAATCAATGCTCCATACTTCTGACAATCTTCAATTTTAGAAACAAACTTTAGGGCACCTAACAGACTATCATCACGAGCAGTGTGAAGATTTATTCTGTTCCTCATAGAGATGGTATTGTCTTTGGAGATGAAATGATCAATGATGACTTTGGTGAATCTAAGGTAGGGCATGCGCTCTTTTCTTGCTGAACTAATTTCTTTGTTGTCAGCTTAATACATAAAGTCTTCCTAGAGGAGAGCAACATAATCAGCATTCTTCAGATTGTACATGACCCATAAGATTTGAGCTCGTGATTCCCTGAGCCTATCAAGTCCTGTTGATTTCCTAGAGATGCACCTGTTAATGACAGCAGCAAATGTCCTCCAAGGCTGGTGCATTTGATCAGTTTGAATGGTAGATAGCATGTCACACTTGCCAGAATAACCAAGTTCCTTGATAAATGTGAGTAAATCTTCTTCTGAAGGAAGTTCCACAAAATCTTAGTTAGGGAGTCAGGGACAGATCTGAAGAATCTCACAGAATACTTCAGTGTCAACTCGGCACTTTTTGTTTTCCATCTTGAAGTCGTAAGCATATGTTTTTCCAATCTTCTTGATGGTATTCCAAAATTGATGCATGTAGATTTCAAGGACTTCAGTAGTGATCTGGAAAGCGAGATAGCAAGGAGATAGCTTGAGAACTTCCAATGTAAATTGATATGATTCTTCTTTCTATGGCTTGGTGAAAGCAATTCTAGCATTGCATCTTTCAATTTTCAGCCTTTTCTTAGGAGCGACCAAAGAATTGTCAAGAGCAGCTTGTTGAGATGCAATAGGATTCATGTTTCAGCTAAGAAGATTCAAATACAGTTCATATGCAAAGCAATTTATAGACATTAGACAGACAGACTTAGCCACACATTATTAGGCATTCAATAGCAAGACACAAACTAGAAGGTCAACTTAAGGTCAACAGACTAACTTTAGGTCATTCATAGTCAATTTGGCAACTTATACGTGATATAAGAAAGATTTCAACCTAAAATGAGCTAACAAGTTAAAACCTTTAGGATAGAAATCAATTTTATACTACATGTATAAATCGCCGCCTTGACTAGTATATAAATCACCGTCTATCCTTTAAGTATAAATCACTGTCTAATATTTGGCGTATAAATCGCCATCTAATCTTTAGGTATAAATCGCTGTCTAAGACTTAGGTATAAATCCTAGGTATAAATCGTCGTCTAACCTTCAGGTATAAATCGCCATCTAAGACTTTAGGTATAAATCGCCATCTATATCTCAGGTATAAATCGTCGTCCAACCTTCACGTATAAATCGCCGTCTAAGACTTTAGGTATAAATCGCCGTCCATGGTGATGTATAAATTTCCGTCTATGGGGATGTATAAATTGCCGTCTAACCTAGGTATAAATCGCCGTCTAATTTTTTAAATGCGTATAAAACACCGTCTAAAAAAACTTTGATTTTGAAACACCTATGATTATGACATTTATACTATACAAACACTTTGAAAATGCATCTATGAGCTTATCCTAGCAATTATAACAAGAATCAACCATAAAATTTCCATTTAGAGCCAAGAACGAGTGTGTTTTCACTCGTTCGAATCAAAGTCACAAAAAAGCTTACAAGACATGGATTTTCTCACGTATAAGCATATAGAAAGGATTATATGAACTAATTAAACACAAACCCATCACTTTTACCAAGTAGTTCCCAAATACCCAAAATTTCGCACACAAGAATCATTAGAAACACAAGTAGATGTTATTATTATCAAGAACAGTTACAACCGAATCATCTATACCCCTAACCCATCAAAACCCCTCAACTGATTTTAGAATTAGACAACTTTCAATTTTTGCAAACCCTAAAACAATTTCTAGGGAAATTGAGCAAAATATAGAGATACAGCCAAATTCCATTTATAGATAAGTTGTTAGGATGATAAGGAACATGTTTCTAGTTTACCTCTTATCATGAAATGGTCTGATAAATGAGTCCTTGAGTGTGGCGAATTTTTAAGATGGAAGGAGGGAAAACTTAAAAAAGGGTGTGTGTGTGACAGTTACGAGTGTGAAAGGGAAATGGGAGTTTGTGTTAAAAGATTAAACTTTTGACACAAATGCCTCATAGACTCTTACTTCCTTTCTATTTTACTTATTAAGTATTCTTAAGGCATATCTAGATTCACTAATGGCACATTAAGTCCCTATAGTTTATACTATAAATGCTTCGATACTTAATTTTTATGCATTGAGTAAATTCCTTAAGGCCATAACACATAACATTAAGGCCACAAATAAACTAAACTTAATTAGCTCCCCTTTAATTGTAAACCAATTATTATTTAAAACCTTTTTCTATTTAATCACTTGATAACTTTGAAGAAGATATTTAACATTCCCCCCCTCAAACAAGGACCTGTTTTCTATTTAAAGAGATGTAGTCGTTGTTTGAGTGACCAAATGTCTTGAAAAATCATTTTCTGATGAATTTCTGAGATGATTATTTTATTTTTGAAAATCAACACCATGATAAATAAGATTTCTCTTATTTGGTCACATAACGCCCTACACTACACTCATGGATAACATAAAGCGCAGTTTTGTGTTGCAAAGTAAACACAAGCTTTTGCATGACCATAAAGTAGACCATGCCTGAGAATAAATTCTCGTTGTTAGGTCAGGTTTTCTTTTTGAAATACTTGCCTTTAAGATGATAACCGGGTTGCTATATGAAATAATAGCAAGCCATTTTTGGCATGTTTTGAAAACTTTTGAACTTCTGCCTCGAACTTCATTTACAGCCTCGTATCATTATTAAATGATATTTCTAAGGCCGTAAATGTTATCAATTTTTAGAAGACATGCCAGAGATACATATTTTTCTATTTTTTTGATTTTTTATTTTTTTATTTTATTTTTTGAAAAATTTATATAAAAGAAAAATATTTTTGTGTTTTTTTGTTTTTTTATGTACAATATGATTACTGGATATGAGTTACCACCAACACACCATCGTTTCCTATGCATAATTTCAACGAATTCCGAGACATGCTTCACATATCCGAGCTTTTTGATCAAGAAGTTGAATCTGTCTCTGGGCAAGGGTTTGGTGAAGATGTCAGCCTGTTGGTATTCAGTCGAACAAAGTATAGTTTTTAAAGTATAGCTCCACAATTCCATTTTTCACTTGCTCCTTTATAAAATGGTAGCGAACATCGATATGCTTGGCTCGTGAGTGTTGAACATTGTTGCAGCATAAAGCAATCGCACTCTTGTTGTCGCAGTACAGAGGAATCTTATTGAATTAAAAGCCATAGTCTGTTAGTTGTGAACGCATCCATAGGATTTGAGCACAACACCCAGATAAGGCAATATATTTAGCCTCTGTACTCGAGATGGCAGTGCACTTCTTCTTTTTGGAAGACCAGCTAACAAGTTTGTCACCTAAGAACTGAGCACTTCCTGATGTACTGCGTCTAGTGTCCTGACACCCTGCGTGATCTGCATCTGCATATGCTGTTATAGACATACCGGTATCCTTCGAGTACCAGAGACCCATGTTAATGGTTCCCTTTAGGTATCGAAATATTCGCTTAACCGCATTTAAGTGCTTTTCGGTAGGCTTTGCCTGATATCGGGCACATAAGCAGACGACATAAATAAGGTCTGGTCTACTGGATGTCAGATACATAAGGGATCCAATCATACCACGATAAAGTGTAGCATCAATTGGTGTCCCCTGTAGATCTTCATCCAGTTTACTCTTTTCTACCATAGGTATGTCTACCGAATCACTAGATAGCATACCATATTTTTTAACAATTTTAGAAGCATATTTAGATTGGTTTATAAAGATGCCTCTAGGACTTTGAGAAATTTGTAATCCTAAAAAGAATGACATCTGCCCCATAATTGACATCTTGAACTTAGTGGTCATCAGATTAGCAAACTCATTACACATGGCAGTATTAGTGGATGCAAATATTATATCATCAACATAAATTTGTACAAGTAATAAGTCATTTCACGTTTAGAGAATTGTTGTGAGATTAGGAAGCTAGACAACATGTTCATGCACTTGGTTCTTGTTTGAGACCATAGAGGGCCTTTTTGAGCTTGTACACATGCGATGGGTTATCCTGATCAACAAATCCTTCTGGTTGAGAAACGTAGACCTCTTCTTTGAGCTCGCTATTTAAAAAAGTCGTTTTGACGTCCATTTGGTAGATCGTCATATTCTTGTGAGCAGCATTAGCTACGAAGATACAGATGGCCTCTATTCTGGCAACCGGTGCAAATGATTCCTCAAATTCGATTCCCTCTTCTTGCCTGAATCCTTGAGCAACTAGTCTAGCCTTATTCTTTAGTACCCCACCAAATTCATCGGTCTTAACCTTATAAATCCACTTTAGTTTGATCAATAACACTTTATCAGGACACGGCACCAGTTCCTAAACTTCTAATCTTTGAAATTCATGAATTTCTTCTTGCGTTGCATCGATCCATGATGGTTCAGTCATTGCTTGTTTGAAGTTCTTTTAGTTCTATAGAAGTTAGGAAGGCATCAAAATAACACCACATGGCGTCAGTTTAGAGTTGTTTTCTTGTAGAGACAGAACGAGAAGGATTGCCAATTACATTTGCTACAAGATGATCCTTAGTCCATCGACCAATGTGTTCAAATAGAGTGTAGGTTTGTCTTACATTCGATAATAATCCTTGAGAAGTAGATTCTTCATGCGGAGATTCATTAAGAGGATCATCATGAAAGATTGGTGTTTTTGGTGATTCTTTAAAACCTTGAGAAATGCTTAGAGATTTGTCTTGTTCATGTGTTGATGGAGTACTTGATGAAGGAGAATCCTGGTCAATGGAAGTTGACACAGGAGATTCGGCTAAAACCACAGCTCTTGGTGTAACAACTTCTTGAACTAGAGTAATAGCAATTTATGAAGGATTGAAGTATTCATCGAACATAGGTTGAAACAAGTGATCCCAATCATATCTAGTTGGTGGAATACAAGGTTGTTGAGAAACAGGGTTTGGAGTGAGTCCTGAACTGGATGTTGCAGGAGTCAAACATTGAAGTCCAGGTCCTGAACTAAATTGTTCAGAAGCCATTGCTGTCAGCTCATCAAATGACACATGAATTGTTTCAATAATTTTTTAGGTTCTTTTGTTGTAGATTCTGAACGCTTTCTTTGCGGGCGCGTAACCAACGAAAATACCAATGTCAGCTTTTGCATCTAATTTACCTATGTCGTCATTGTCATTGGTAGGATAACAGAGTGCACCAAAGACATGAAAGAATGATAAATCCGGTTTCTTATCTTGCATAAGCTCATATGGAGTTTTGTTGTATCGAAGGCGGATTATTGAACGGTTTTGGGTGTAACAAGCTGCGTTGATTGCTTCGGCCCATAAAAATAATGGAGCTTTAGAAAATATTAACATAGTACGAGGTAGCTTCTATAAGAGTTCGGTTTTGCCTTTCAACAATGCCGTTCTGCTGAGGAGTGCGTGCAACAGAAGTTTGGTGTGAGATGCCAACATTTTCATAAAATTCATGAAGTGTCTGATTGACAAATTCGGTTCCATTATCTGTTCGAACATTATGGACGATGGCATTTAAACGAACTTGTATATTTTTTATGCATTTAATGATTGCCTCGAGAGCTTCATCTTTTGTCCTCAAAAATCTGACCCAAGTAAATCTTGAGTAATCATCGACAAGTACTTAGATATAACTTTTCCCGTTAATACTCGCCACATGCATCAGGCCACACAAATCCATATGCAAAAGATATAGCTTCTCTTGGTTGGTGTCTTCAGCTTTGGGTTGATGGGAGGATTTCTTGCTTTTTCCTAACGCACATGCAGAACACAAATAATCTTTCTAAAATTTAAGCCTTGGAATGCCTCGTGCAAGACCGTCTTTAGCTAGCTTGTTAATAGTACCGAAGTTGAGATGTGATAACCGAAGGTGCCATAACCAGCTCTTAGTCTTTGATGCTTTGGATTGAAGACAGATCGGAGATGTTTTAAGCATGTCGTCAAGAGAAATTGTGTACAAATTTAAGTCACGGGATCTGGAAAGTAGATCAACACCTTCTAAATAACGAATAAAGCAAGTGTTTTTCCAAAATGCGACTTCAAGATCCCCGTCGCAAAATTGACCAATAGAAAACAAATTATGTCCAAGCCCCTCGATGTAGTATACCCTTGAGATAGTCATGTTACTCAACGAATAGTCACCATACCCCATAATTCTTGTAATATGGTCATTCCCGAATCTAACTGTACCTAGAAATTTACTAACAAAGTTTGTGAGCTGAGAGCGATTCCCTGTCATGTGTTTTGAACATCTGGAGTCTAGATACCAGAGAACAATCTGGACAACCTGTCATGACAGAAGAAGAAGATGATGGAATATCTGTAGCATTGAATCCCCAACTATGATTGGGTTTTGAGTGGTTAGCATTCTCAGATTCTACAATCTTATCTTTTTTACTCGAACCTACATTTTTAACATTTTGGGTTTCCTGCTATAGACTTTCAGCTCTAGTTTTTGGGTTTCAACTGAGTCGGAAGTGGTTTTCTTAGGAGACACTACGTTAGCTGAAGTGATCCTAGTTAAAGGGCACATATTACCAACTATAGTGAAAGTTCTGCCTGTTGGTTTCCACTTAAGTCCTACTTCAGTAAATACATGACCCGTAGGTCTCCAAATATTTTCTTTTTTATGTTTCTTAGCAGATTTAGCACGGCTATTCACATTTTTCATAAAATTAAGAAAACATAAATCATGAACACCATCAAACAAAGACTTCTTACAAGTAGCACAAACAGGTTCAGAATTTACATGTAATAATGAATGCTTAACATCAACATCATGAACTGGTTTATCAACACAATTCTTTTTATTAACTTTCCTAGGTTAGGCTTTTACTTTATTCTTCATGTTCCTACTTGGTGTATGCGAGATCCTATCATTCCTTTTATTGCCAGTAGGCTTTGATCCGCATTTACTAGTAGAACACTTCAATCCTGTAGAAGACAACACAGGTGTGTTAGAATCTGATATTTTCGATGACTCTACCTGTTTAATGTTGCTTGAGGATGTGTGAGGTTCAGCAAACCTAACGTTCTTGACCTTGTTTTTGGGTGTGATAACAACCTTTTTTGCACTAAGATTAATCGCATTAGGGCATGTTTCTCGAACATATACAAGTAATTCTTTAATTCATTAGGCATGCTTACAGGCAAAGTCTAACTCTTTATCTAAAGGTTGTTCTGCTTTAGCTTGTTCGACTATTCCCCGAAGAATGTCAGCTTGTTCTTGAGGGTACTTAAGGTATTCTAAGTGAGCTTCCCTATTTTGCAATAACCTAGGAGCCAAAGGTTATAAATCTAGCTTGAACATTCCTGGAACAATAGTGGTGGCAGATGGTATTTGTGCAGCAATTTCAACAATTTTTTTTCCTTTTATTTTTTGTAAATCGTTTTTCAATGACGTTATCACAAAAACCTTATCTTTAAGTTGAGCTATTAAATCCTCATTTTCTGCAGATTTTAAGTTTATTTTATCAATTAAAGAGTCACTCTGTTCTTTGGAACGAACATGTGTCTTTTTAAAATTAAGTCAAATTGCTCTTTAAAATCTTGTTTAACATGATTAATTTTATTACAAAGATGCTCATTTTCCGAAAGCAATTTTGCCACACTATTCTACAGTTCCACATTTTTTGTCTCTATTTCACAATAATCATAATTGACATTATTTTCCTTGGACTTTTCTCTCATTGATTTTATAATGTCCTTCAACTTACAAATAGTCGTGTCTTTATCTTGTAGCTGAGCTTTCAAATCATTATTTTGAAAAAATTCTAGAATTTCAGGAGCATTTTGATTATCACATAATTCACGTTTTTGAAAAATTTCTTGATTAAGTTGTATTGAGCATTCAAGAGAAATACAATGTTTTTCAAGTTGTGAGTGACTTTTCAAAAGATCATTAAACGCATTTTGTGATTTTAAAAGCTCAGCATCAAGATTGACACACTTATCACAAGATTTATTTCTCATTACATCCATATTCATAGTTTCACCAATCAACGACATAAAATTTATCACAGTTAAAAGAACATCTTGAGACATGATTTGTTGTAAGAGTCGATCATTTTCCAAAAGTAATTCTTTTTTAGCAATTTCCAAACATTGTTTGTCGACTGAAGACTATTGAACAGGAGAATCCATTTGGTCAAAAACTGTCCTTACTTTCATTATTTCATTTAGAAGATCTCTATCAAACACATTGAAGATGTATTTTAAAGATTTTAGAAATGGAATAATTTCATTGTTAAACACAGCTTTCGTATGTTCAAACCCCCATTCACCTTCTGTATGAGCATTAGGAGTAGTCCTTATCTTCACCACATTGTCAAACTTGGCAAGGTGGAATTTAAGCTTTTTAAGGCATTCATTCACCAAGCTTATCTTAGGAAGTTCCTTAGGAGCTTCGATTTTGACAGGTAACGCATTAGAAGGTTTACTGGTAGGATCGAACATACGCAACCAGAAAGCTTATTCAGCCGACAACTCTTGTTGTGGAGTAAAACGTTTCCCAAAATCTTCAGTTAGTGTATTTAAATTTTCATAATCAATAGGTTTATGAGAAATATTTTTATTAATAACCTCTAGATCGTTTGCTTTTTTAGACATTTTTGATCGACTCTCTTCTTCGAAAATCAATGTTTCCTCATCATCAATCATAGGCATAGCAACATGTTTATCAGACATAACAATACCATCATACAAGGTTAGCTTAATCCGCTGAGTTTTCTAAAGGTGAAACGGATTTTGATAACCTAGAGCTTGTTTGTGTATATTATCATAGAAGGCTTGTAGCTTAGTTAACATGTGTACTGTTTGAGCAGATTGACCCACTTTAAAACGAATATTACCAAGTTCTTTTATCTTCTTTTTTAAATCAATTTCGTTTTCCATATATTTATCTTCCTTTTCTTTGGATTCACTTTTGAAAATAGTGAATGTTTGTAATAAACATTCATTTTCTTTGATTTGTTTAGAAAGATTTTGCTCAAGTGAGTCAATTTGTTCTTTCAGTGCAAGCTTTTCCCTAATCATATCATTTATTTGAGAATCAATCATTTTTTCACGACTACTTAAATCAATATTAAGACGTTGTTCAAAAGTTTTGACTCGTTCTTTATATCTCTCTAGCTCAGCGGTTACTGATTCATTAGTCTGTTTCTTATTAGCCTTTTCCTAATTATTTACATGATTAATCATTTGTTCTGACATTTGTTCTATCACAGATAATATCATTGAATGTTATTGTGCCTGCAAATTAGTATCTTGAACATTTACCTGTTGTGTTTCTTGAAAATATTGAGAATATGGAATGATATTGCTATCACTATGTACCTCATTATCTGTAAAATCCATAACTGGTGATCGTTTAAAATCCTGTATTGCAAGCACACTTTGATTTTACATATCATTAAGATTGGTTTCAGAATGAGGTACCTCTGAGATAACGTCAAAACCTTAGTTGGAAATGTTGGCCATGAGAACCGCTTGAGCATTCGAGATATCATCATAATCAGAATCATAAGTATGAAGATCCTCAGTCTGAAAGGCAGCAGTGTTTGGAATGATAGACTGAACAGCTTGACCGTCTGGAAAACCTGGATCTGCAAGAAATGCGAGTTGTTCTTCATCTAAAATTTGTCCAGCTTCTTGAGCTTCAAATAACATTGTTTTCTCCTTATACCATGCTGCATTCCTTGGTCGCTTAGGCTGAGTGCATTGCCTAGCCATATGTCCTTCACCTTGACAGTTGTAGCATTTAACAACCCTTGTTTGTCCGCTTGCATTGTTTCCCCCAGAGCTAGTAGCATTACTCTTATACCCAGTACCAGAATAACTTTGACCTTGTCTCCCCTGAACTTGTTGTACGGTGACCCTGCCATCTTGAATAATGGCCAGGTTTCTTAGATTTGATGAAGTTCTAAGTTGATTATTAGTTGAGGGGAACCTTGAGGAAGCCACAGCTGTTAGAAAAGCCATTGCTATGTTGAGACAAGCAATTAGATCATCTCCTGGAGAGAAAACAGGAACAACAAACCTGAGTCCACAAGAGGTGACTCAGTCATTGGTTGTGTAGAAACTTGAGGTGATTGATAAGCAATTTGTGGAACATATGAGGTTTGATGATTCATTTGAGACTGATATGGATATGCTGGTTGAACTGATGAATGATTGAATTAAGTTTGTGATGGATAAGTTTATGAGTAATGTTGATTGGGATGAATTGAACCATATTGAGATGGTGGAAACTGATGTTGAAGCTGAGGATTGTTGTATGAAGACTGATAAGTATTGAAGTGAGGTGATGTCATCTGCTGATTTGCTACAAATGCAAGTGGATCTTGATTGCGTTCACGCAAAAGACAAACTTCATTTGCATGGAGTTCGTGTTGTTCAAGATATGCATGAAGCTGATCAAAGTTTGTTGTATGCAAATCCTTCACTAGCTTGACATTAGTCACAAATTTGCACCATTCCGGTGGAAGACTGTTTAAGAACTTTGTATTAACTTGAAATTGCTCGATTTTCATGTTGTAGATGTTTATAGCATTTATCAACTGAGTGAATCTCAAGTAATACTTGTGAAGTGTTTCCCCTTTGATGTGAGTAAACTTATCAAATGCATCATATAACTTACACACTCTCTCTCTCTTGCTTAGTCAAAGAGGTACCTTGCATCTGTAATTGAACTCTCTCCCATAAATCTTCAGCAACTCTGTGATGATTCACAAGTGAAAAGATATCAGCAGGTAGACCTTGCTTAGTAGCTTTCATATCACAATCAGCTTGAATCTTCTCAGCAGCAGATAATTCAGCACATTTCTTAGTTCTGATCACTCCATTCTCTTCCACAGAAGGCCAAATGAGTGGATGATGCGGTCGTCGTAAAGACTTCTACACGAAGTTTTACAACTCTTTAGGCAGAGTACCTAACCGTTGTAGTAGTAGTATAGGCAAGACTTGGGGGTTGTTATTGTTCTCTATGGTAATAGGTTAGGAAGGCTTGATCACGGTCTAACAGAATTCTAAGGGTTGAGGGAAGATTCTTTTTGTTTTTTTGTATTTTATGAAAGCAGGTAAAATCATATATTGGAGAGGTTGGTTGGTTTTAGCTATTAAACTAAATATAATCTAAACTAATGGTGATAACAATAGGATAAAATACTGTGTTTATTTAATCATGTATTACTTCCTAGATTGCTTCTCCTAGTGTTGTCGCTTTGTCACACTTGTGATGATCTATGTAATTATTTCCTAAGTCATGAACGAATTACATGAACCCGCCGTCTATTTAATATTCTGTTAAGGCAACGCACAAGTAAGGTAGTATGAAGACTATTACAAGGCCCATAAAGGTATATTAAATGCATGTGAAATAGATTAAAAGTGGATCAACCACATAAGGGGCAAGGTAGTATGAAGACTGTTACCCGATAGTATCCTTTCTACATAATCATATTTTCTAAGACATATCAACGGCGATACAGACAAAAGCTGGTTTTCTAAGACCTAACATGCATATTCATCACAAGAAGCAACACCACTAAGATCTACATTCCAGGTTTCATACAATCATAAATAAACACAATAGAAGGTTTAGCTAAGCATGTTATAAGTAAAGCAAGAACAGATAAGAATCACACAACAAGACATATTGAATGATTAAGATAGTCTTACTTGATTAAAACATGAATTGAAGGAAGTAAAATAGGGTTTTGAGGCCCTAAAATCATCCCTAACAGCTACTAAACAAACTAGGGTTCGTTCCTTTCTTTTACTCTAAAGTTACACACTTAAAACCCTAATTTTGGGTTTGTATATATAGGAAAATCACTGCGACGGCGTCGCGTTTTAGTCGTGACACCGTCATAAGAAGAATACTCTAGGTCTTGGGCTGGGTCGTGCGGGCTGATGACGTCGCGGTATCTTGTGACGCCGTCGTGGTAGGATTTGTGACGGTGTCACGTTGTATCTGTGACGCCGTCTCCAGCCACTGTAGAGAAATTCTTGAGCAATGTTGGTGTAGGTCCGTAGTCTTGTCCGTTTCTTCTCCAAATGAGTCCAAGTCACGTGTATTTCTTTCAAATGCCTTCCAAATGCAAAATACCTGAAAAGGAACGATTAAGTACCTATTTTAGGCATAAACACAAGATTTATGGGGTTAAACGGCCCCAAAAAAGTGTATAAAATGATTCCTCGTCAGTGGACCATTTTCAACTTATTCGAGTATCATTCTCCCATGTTCTCTATTTTGCATGTAAATTTCCATTCTACTTTTCCATGAATCATACAAGTCCTTGTCCAACATAGGTGGACGATTGTCAGCACCGAAGAGTATCATATATTCTGCAAGAGTATTCTTTTATCCAAGTAGAATAATAGAATCCATTTAAATTTGATGTGAAAAGATAATCTTTTGATCGGTCAGTGATAAGAGCTTGTTGTGATAAATTGAAGTTTGTATTAAGTGAATGAGTCTTAAGATTACACGGGATTTTACTATTCTTGATAAAACCGAGAAAGTACTTCGCGGGATTTTACAGATCACAAAAAAGCCGTATAAATCTCCAAGGCTATATTAATCTTTCAAGGCATAAATCACCCTAAGAAGGACGTATAAATTACCGTTTGAAAACAGGTATAAATCGCCGGATATAGTGAGGTATAAATCGCTGGAATTTATGTCAGGTATAAACCGTTGGATTCAACTTTAGTATAAATCGCTGGATATTATCACGTATAAATCGCTGGAAGTAACACGTATAAATCGCTGGAATTGACACGTATAAATCGCTGAAATGCATCACGTATAAATCTCCGAATGCACAATGTATAATCTGTGACGCCGTCTCCAGCTTCTGAAGAGAAATTCTTGAGCAAGGTTGGTGTAGGTCCGTAGTCTTGTCCGTTTCTTCTCTAAATGAGTCCAAGTCACTTGTATTTCTTCCAAATGCAAAATACCTGAAAAGGAAATATTATGTACCTATTTTGGGCATAAACACACGGTTTAGGGGGTTAAACGGCCCCGAAAAAGTGTATAAAATGACACCTTATCAAATACCCCTACACTTGGGATTTGCTTGTCCTCAAGAAAATGGGTTTTTCTACCTAGACAATAACAATATGAGGGGTCATTTTACCTACTCTTTAAAAGTATTTTACAACACAACCTTCTAGACCTCGCAATTAACAGCACGAAAAGTATATACTAGCACCTCACATAAGTGTTTGGGATTCTCTCTTTCACTCGGGTTTATAATAAGTTATAACATAAAGGGGGAAACGAAAAATCAACACTCATTACCTGTCATAGCATATAAATTACCATAGGCTTGGTAAAGGATCAAACCTCCACCGCTAGGCGCAAGCATTATTCGTTACTATCTAAGAGGTCTTTTAAGGGTTGTGGGGTGTAGGTGTAAGATAACAAATAATGGAAACGAAAATGGATGGGATACATTTGGGTGGTGACTTTGGGTGAATTTGGAGTGGAAGGGTTAGCAAATTATTTACACGAATACACGCTGGTTTGGTTGCCAAGCCAAGACTCAGACGAAGATATACAAACTCTACACAACTCTACATCAATCTCTTTTCTTTTTCTTTTCTTTATATATATATATTGAATAACATAATACATCACTTGGGGTTTATAACACGTTCCCCTACACTTGAGCTTTTACATGCTCGAAATTTACAATCTAACTAATGACCCGATTTGAGGTGGATCAAAATAACATGGAGATCATCTAACAAATATATGGGGGTATTGACTTAACATTTCTTCCGCATTTTTTTGCAAAATAAATACTAGCATGAATCCCAATCGTCCCAAAACAGTATTTACAAGGATAAGGACTTAGCAACCGTGTACTCAAATAATTAACTTAGGTTAAACACAATAATGTACTAAAGGTGAGTACATACAAGGTAGGCTAAGGCGATTTGGGTGTAACGATTGGTTTAAGGGTGAAAATGCTCTTCATTAATAGTCTGGCTTAACCAGAAAATTACGAGAACCGTGAAAAAGGATTGGCTCGGAGGGTTGTACTAGTGGTATCCTGCACTAAAAATGAGTGCATGGCAAGGGTGTGGGATAGTTATATGATCGGTGTGACCATCATAATAATTACAGGTTTTAAACCATGGGTTAATCCTAATGCCTCTTATCAAGCAAATCCTAATACTTACTATGCGGTCTCGAGATGCATCACAAAAACAAGTTTTGGAATTTAATATACTACCGGTACACTCATATAATTTAATACCGATCTCAATGCTCCAGAAAAGGCAACGAAGACCACACGTACACATCCGTAATGACGGAATAAACGCATGTGACTGCTCACTCCTTAACTCGAGAAAGCTAAAGGTATAAACTATCTTGGGTATCAATAATAGATATCCGAATTCCTAAAGATATAAAGGCGAACCTCACATTTTTGGGGTGGCATTCTGAGGGTTATTGTGCTAGTCATATAAATTCATATCCATAAGACGCTATTAATACTTGGTTTTCGTCGGTATGTGTCATAAAAAATTATAAATTTGTGTAAAAATTACCTCTTATGCTATGTTTTGATATATTACCCATCATTTTAAGGACAAAGCAAGGAAAATGAAAGAATGGTTTCTAAGGCATCTTTTCCCCCCTACACTAAAGTTGAACATTGTCCCCAATGTTCTATAGAAGTACCCATAAAAACAAATAAATGGAAAAGAAAACAAGAAAAATAAACTAGTACTCCCTTGGTTTGCTCAATAATAGATAAGAAACATGCGATAACTGGTTAAATCGGCCTCCAAGAATCGTCCAATGAAATTTCCTAAGAACTTCCCAGCTTCTTCTCATTAAATATAACATGTAATCAAAGACAGAGACAACTATACCAAGCATAAAATGTGCGATTAACAGATATACAATTATGAAATTAGAGTTGACTCGATAAAGCAGTAAAGATAGAATGAGAGAATTGTCAAACTCATTGGTTTTGCAGGTTTATAACAGAATAATACATATTTTAAATGTTATGCAAGTTTTATTTTCAAAACTAATTAAAAACTTTAAGTTTTCTGGACCTGGGCGTTTGACGCCGTCAGGAAAATCCTGACGCCGTCACAGGTGTCGTGCAGACGGCGTCGCGTGTAAATTATGACGTCGTCTCTACGTTTTGTGAAAACGAAATTTTTGTTTTTGATGAAAAATTTCTTGCACTTGATTCCATAAGTTAGTTCATGTACAAATAGCTGTATAAAACCTGAGAATTCACAATTTTACTCATATGACTCAAGACTGACACGAATTAATCTAAACAATTTATTTAACATGTTTGAACTTAGTTCTAAAAACCGGATAGATTCCCCTACACTTATTCATTGCAAAATACCTTTGATTGGAATTAAGACGAGGTTAAGAACAATACAAAGCATGATTACAAGATAGAGTTCAAACATGATAGAATAAAATGAAAAGAATAAAACACAAGACACTCCTAATGTGCGGGAAAAGTAAATATTGGGTTGCCTCCCAAATAGCGCTTTTCTTTATTTTACGAGTCTTGTAGCTAGAATCAAAGTCCTATTACTCCTTAAGCTTGATGATACTTATGTGGTTAGTTTTGAATTTTTCAATTGTTTCCCTATTTCTTTTATAAGTGCATCCAAGGTTCATGTAAGCTTTGTAATATCCCTTTCTCTTTTTAAGGACATGTTTAAACCCTTTTTTCTAACCTTTAAGTTTTCCACAAAGAATGCCTCAAACTTATCTTTTTCAAAGAGAGATATTAAGTCTAATTCTTTTGTCCTTTAAGGCATTCTAAATGCGACCTCGTCGTCCCTTTGGGAAAACCTAATTAATCCTAACGATTCATCATAAGTGAGCTTAGATGTATGCGCAAAAGGTTGTCCCTAGACAACTTCACTTAACCCACTATTAATGATGCAGCCCAAGTCTTCTAAAATCATAAAGTCCACAACATAAATGAACCACCCGATAAATATATGCATATTTCTGGCTCTTCCAACGAAGTTGCAAAACTTATATGGTTGGTACGAGTTTCTACGTGCCTAAAAGGATTTTTCTCTTAATTTGTTATAGTAGGCACGAGACATGATGTTGACAGGAGATTGTAGGCAATGTATGCATGGCCCGTGTAGACGGTGTCGATTACGCAAGGAATCTTTAAACTCCAGGGGTCGCCTCTCTTAATTTTGGGTTTTAGGGTCGAGAAAGGGGGTTGGGGTTCTCCTAATAGGTTCTGATGGTAAGCTAGTTCTTTTTCAGTATGGAACCTATCTTTGAATAGTTCTTCTACAAAATTGTTGTTTCGTTGCCTTATTAATTCAATTTCTTTAATTCTCTCCTCAGGGCAGAAGATCTCGGAGTCGGAAGATTGGTTGGTTAGATCATTCATGGTTTTGAAGAGGAGAGAGTCAATGGTTTGCCTCATTTTCAAAAGCCTGTTTATTCGAGCAGTAAACTTAGTGTTAGTAGTGACAGGTGGTTCATGAGAAAAGGATCCTAAGGTTGTTGATGGATTCGCACTCTTCATAGTGAAGAGTGGAATAGTCAATGGGAATTATGAACAAACACACAAAGAAAAGATAGACTATAAGAAAGCGAGTATGCAGAAATTAAATCTTACTTGAAAGGATTCAAGTATGTAGAACTAAGTTAAACTATGATCAATACCTAACTATTCCCATTGCAGCGGCGCCAAAAACATGATGCAGTCATCGTAAAGACTTCTACACAAAGTTTTACAACTCCCTAGGCAGATTACCTAACCGTTGTAGTAGTAGTATAGGCAAGACTCGGGGGTTGTTATCGTTCTCTAAGGGAATAGGTTAGGAAGGCTTGATCATGGTCTAATAGAATTCTAAGGGTTGAGGAAAGATTCTTTTGTATTTTTGTATTTTATGAAAGCAGGAAAAATCATATATTAGAGAGGTTGGTTGGTTTTAGCTTTTAAACTAAATATAATCTAAACTAATGGTGATAACAATAGGATAAAAGACTGTTTATGTAATCATGTATTACTCCCTAGATTGCTTCTCCTAGTGTTGTTGCTTTGTCGCACTTGTGATGATCTATGTAATTATTTCCTAAGTCATGAACGAATTACACGAACCCGCCGTCTATTTAATATTCCGTTAAGGCAACGCACAAGTAAGGTAGTATGAAGACTATTACAAGGCCCCTAAAGGTATATTAAATGCATGTGAAATATATTAAAAATGGATCAACCACATAAGGGGCAAGGTAGTATGAATACTGTTACCCGATGGTATCCTTTATACACAATCATGTTTTCCTAGACATATCAACAGCGATACAGACAAAAGCTGGTTTTCTAAGACCTAACATGCATATTCATCACAAGAAGCAACACCACTAAGATCTACATTCTAGGTTTCATACAATCATAAATAAACATAATAGAAGGTTTAGCCAAGCATGTTATAAGTAAAGCAAGAACAGATAAGAATCACACAACAAGACATATTGAATGATTAAGATAATCTTACTTGATTAAAACATGAATTGGAGGAAGTAAAATAGGGGTTTGAGGCCCTAAAATCGTCCCTAACAGCTGTTAAACGAACTAGGGTTCCTCCCTTTCTTTTACTCTAAAGTTACACACCTAAAACCCTAATTTCGGGTTTGTATATGTAGGAAAATCACTGTGACGGCGTCGCGTTTTAGTCGTGACGCCATCGTGAGAAGAATATTCTAGATCTTGGGCTGGGTCGTGCGGGCTGACGCCGTCACGGTATCTTGTGACGCCGTCATGGTAGGATTTGTGATGGTGTTACGTTGTATCTGTGATGCCGTCTTTAGCCACTGTAGAGAAATTCTTGAGCAATGTTGGTGTAGGTCCATAGTCTTGTTTGTTTCTTCTCCAAATGAGTCCAAGTCACGTGTATTTCTTCCAAATGCGTTCCAAATGCAAAATACCTGAAAAGGAACGATTAAGTTCCTATTTTGGGCATAAACACAAGATTTATGGGGTTAAACAGCCTCGAAAAAGTGTATAAATTGACACCTCATCAGTGGACCATTTTCAACTAATTCAAGCATCATTCTCCCATGTTCTCTATTTTGCATGTAAAGTTCCATTCGACTTTTCCATGAATCATACAAGTCCTTGTCCAACATAGGTGGACGATTTTCAGCACCGGAAAGTATCATATATTCTGCAAGAGTATTGTTTTGTCCAAGTAGAATAATAGAATCCATTTCAATTTGATGTGAAACGATAATCTTTTGATCGGTCAGTGATAAGAGCTTGTTGTGATAAATTGATGTTTATATTAAGTGAATGAGTCTTATGATTACAAGGGATTTTACTATTCTTGATAAAACCGAGAAAGTACTTTGCGGGATTTTACAGATTACAGAAAAACTATATAAATCTCCAAGGCTATATAAATCTTTCAAGGTATAAATCACCCTAAGAAGGACGTATAAATTGCCATTTGAAAACAGGTATAAATTGCTGGATATAGTGAGGTATAAATCGCTAGAATTATGTCAGGTATAAACCGCTAGATTCAACTTTGGTATAAATCACTGGATATTATCACGTATAAATCGCTAGAATTAACACGTATAAATCGCTGGAATTGACACGTATAAATCGCTGAAATGCTTCACGTATAAATCGCTGGAAAGCCTTACGTATAAATCGCTGAATGCACAATGTATAAATCGCTAAAATCCGATACGTATAATTCGCTGAAATCTAATACGTTTAAATCGCTAGATTCAAATAAGTATAAATCGTTGGATTCAGACAGTGTGTATAAAAAGCCGTCTTCAAACACTCCAAATCACTTAAAAACCCAATTTTTGACTTTTTTACTTGAAATTACTTGTACTTCTTGATATTATAACACTATGAGAACCTTAAAAACACAAATTTTAAGGTTTTTAACCCAAAAAAATTTCCAGATCAAGATTTTGACTCAAAAACAAGTTTGAACCAAAATAAAAAAAATGAAGATTTTTGATGTTATGAAAGTTATGCTTTTAAACTAAGCTTATACCAAGATAGACAAACAAGAAAGTACAAATCTTTATGGTTCTTAAACACACAAAAGATGAAATCTTTTGTATAAATTCGAACCAAAAACTCACGCACAAACAAGTAAACAAACACACACAACACCAAACTATATCACCCCATGGCTCTGATACCAATTGTAGAATATTGATTATCCAATCTTACACACAAAAGAATAAAGAACTAGAGAGAGAAAGGTGGGATGAACACTTCTAGAGAGAGAAAGAAAAATGAACAAAATTAAATTAAGAAAAGTGAACAACCAACCCTCTCCAAAACATGGAGAGGGGTATAAATACTTAGTCTATGGCCGGCTATGGTACTCTTGATGGGCTTACCATGGGCCTTGAGCCTTACTAACTTACTTAAGTTCTAACAATTATACTACAAGCCCGTCATACAATATTTATGGAAGTGATCGATACTTTCGTATACCTAACACGGCGTATCCAACTTTCTATCTAATACAGTGTATTCGTACAAAAAGATTAATACGGCGTATTTAGATCCATTAAATACGACGTATTGACTGTCTCATACAGTAACAGAAGTTAAATTTCCATATTTGATTTTCGTGCTTAATTTTTCTATCTTTCTTTAGAGCAAATCCTGCTAATATTTTTACCTTGGTGACATGTCATACTTATCAGAGCTAGTCGACTGAAGAAGATACTACAAGAAGTCATGGCAAAACAAATTTCAAAGGAATACATGGAGAAAGCTCAAACTAAATAAAATCTTTCTAATGCCACTAACAATATGAACATTAAACTAAGGAATTTTTGACTGAGTTACAAGATAATGCATACCACGGAATGCATCATGAAGACGTGATGGACCACATTGCTACGATACTTGAAATGCTTAATTTAATCAACATTCCCGGTGTGGACTCCCATCAATTGCGAATGAAGATTTTTCCCCTCTCACTGGCTGATGATGCACGGCAATGGTGGATAAACAAAGGAGAAGGAAAAATCACCACTTGGGAAGAACTTGTTGAGAAATTTTTCTATAAATTCTACCCCGAATCATACGATGGAGAAGAAGAAATGTTGGACAAAGGGAATAACTGGGGGGTTGATCCACTTGAATTCATATCATGGGTAAATTCATCATTTGGAAACCACTAGAGAGTGGATGGAAGAACTAAAAAGGTATTATTTCATTCTTGGCTGAGTGGAAGTTAGAATAAAAGACGAATGAATGCCAGCATCTTAAGTAGTAGTGACACTACTACTGACTCGATCTTTGGAAGCTAACAATACATCCAACACTTTGAATAATGAGCGGCCTAACAAAAGGATGTGCAATTCTGAGAGGATCGAGGCTATTAAATATTCACTTAGACCCAATGAAGAATACATTGATATAAGAAGATGTGAATATGATACATGGGAAAGGAATAATGATACTATGTCCCAAATCTACCAAGAAATTTTTCAGAAAAAAGACAACGGATGGAAGGTGACGCGCACCGAATGAAGAGAAGAAGGAAAAAGTCTAACTTAAAGACTTCGCTGTAAACAAAAGTGCTTCCCGGGAGACAACCCGAATTGTTATTTATTTTTATCGAGTTTGTCTTCCTAAACGCCACTCCATACCATACGGCGTATTGAATGTCTGGACGTTTTCAGTCCTTTTTTTATGCACTCTTTAAACATTATTGTCAATTCTATCAATACGGCGTATTCAACAGACTAACCTGTATTATATACTTTTTACAGGTTTCTTGATACGGCGTATTCCAGTTTATGGATATGGCGTATTGGTTTCCTGTATAGTTTGTTTAGCTTATTTAAATTAATCGTAGATACCCGAGATAGGACTTCGCATGTTTTTCCTATATTTTACACAGGACCTCGCTAAAAGAAAAGAAATCGACAATGTTGGTGGAGAATCTACGATCTGGAAGTGTTGCCGTCTTGAAACCTTAAGACGGCTGTTCAATACGAATTCTTGCTCATAAACCTACATGGAGAATCTACAGCGCAAAAATTATCAGGGGAGTTTCTCATTCTAATTCTTTTTAAATTCCTATATTTAATGTTTTATCTATTACAACGTGGAGTTTGTATAATTTAAAGTCGAGGGGATGGGAATTTAGAATTATAATTGTCTATCTTTCAACACTAAAATGCTTAAATTATGCTAAATTTTAAAAAAATTTAAGCATACTTTTGTGAAATTACTTGATACATAACTCACACACAATAACCCTTGTTAGATATTGTGAGGATTTAACCTTATTCGTTTCCAAATGTTTACCCAAATTCCACAAAATATGTGTGTTTGCCTAGTGTGATCGTTGTAAACTTTAGACTTGGCTTGGGTATTCTATTCTAGACCACAATAATGAGTACTATGAATTTAGATGGAGTAACTTGTTTAAATAGGTAAATTTTAGGATTACACAAAAAAAGCCTATACATGTTATTTTATTAACTAAATACACTGGTTAGTTAACCCTCGTATAATAACCCTTTGTTACTTTATCTTAAGGAGTAAATACCGCATTAGATAGAAAAACCCGTAGAGCCAATCCTTTAGGAATTACACCAACTATCTGTTTCGTTACACCTTTACACCTTAACCTACCCTGTTAGATTATGTCCATTTATCAGTTGCTAGTTGCTTAAAGTGCAAAGTATGTATTTCCCGAGTCTTGTGTCAATTTTCTATCTTTGGTACGGCTAGGAAGAAATTTGCACATTGCAAATGGAAATGTATAAAGTAGTCAAAACTCATGTATTTTTACTACCAACATAATTATTGATAGTCGAAGAAGTAGAATTACCAAAGGAATTATCGGAGTTATTATAATCGTAAGATGTGTGAAATTAAACCGAGTCTCGTTAGTATAGTATAGCAAAAAAAATCAAAAAAAATTAGAAAAGCGCAACCAAAAGATGGAGGAGAGTTTTGGAGATAATCGCAAGAGCTGTAGGAACGAAGGAATTATATGAAGGATTCAATTATCATTGATACGTCTTAAAAAATCAACAATGTAGAGTATTGTATAAGTGGTAGTAGATATCGCCAGTGTCTTGTAAAAGTTGTAAAGTATGGGTGATTAGGAAGTTGAACGTTTCGGGGAACGCAAACTTAGGTTGTTGTTTTTGATCAATGATCAAGACGTTCTGGTAAAATAGTTGTTTCTCTTAACATGGTAACGGTAAGGAAAAAAGTAATTGTCTAGCAACTTATATCTTGGACCATTGGTCTATCTGTTCGTATTTTTTTTTTATTCAATAACAATTTAATTCCTTTCATTATTCAGTTAACCATGGCGTTTTACACAAATGAGGATGTGATCGAGCATGCATGTCTATTCTCTCATTACGGCCATGTATGCATGTCTCAGCTGCCTTGTTTGTTTATTACTATTGGTGAAAGTTAGAAGATCCATACCCTATATCATTCTTCATCCTAACCCTTGGCTAAACTCGAATCGAGGATGTGATCGAACAACACATTTGTCTATTCCATCATTTCTGGCTTCATGTATGTGTGCTCAGCTGCCTTGTCTTTGGGGTTACTTTTTAGTGAAAGACTGTAGAATGACCAACCTTAATGCTTATAATAAAAACCGTTTATCTTTATAAACTTGTTATCTCCTTACAAAAACCTATTTTACCTTTATAAACTTGTTACTCCTTAGCTCTAGTGGTGGAGATATGTATCCTTGCCAAGCCTATGATAGAATACTCGTCACAACCGAGCAATTGAGTGAATTAGTTACATGTTACCACATAGATAAGTTGAGTGATTTGAGTGTTTTCATCTTCCTATTTCGTGAGGTGTTTGGTTGTGTACTTGTAATAGATCAAATAAATGCTTAAACGGAAAAATCCATAGGGATACATTTTTATAAACTTCTAAAGGCTACTTGAGGACAAGTAGGATTCAAGTGGTGGGATATTTGATGACATCAAATAACGTCTATTTTATATAATCATTTATCCTATATAATTAACCCATTTTGTCTAATTATTGCAAAGAATTGTTACTTAATCGTTTATATTTGAGAATTGCAGTAATTATGGAGTACTTGGTGAAGATTGACTAAAAGGCACGCATTCTGGAGATTAAATGAAGATATTTGAATATTACTGTTCTGAAAACTAATACGCCGTATCCATTAAGGAAGATACGGCATATCTGTGCCAGCACTCACCAAAGACCACGAAGGAAACAAGATCAATATGTCATATCCAGGAAAGGCAATGCGCCGTATTCAAGCTATATGGGAATAAACTATTATGGAAGATATCAAACGTGGTCCCTACTCCAAGAAACCCCCAATATGCCGTATCTAAGACATTGGATACGCCATATCGAACCGACTTCAGACCTTATACATAAAAAATACAAAAACAAGTTTTAAGTGTGCTAAATAATATTCTCGATACCTAATCTATAAAAGTCGATTTTCAGAGGAGAAAAAGAGCATAAGAGGTCAAGCAACACTATTAATTCCATAGGAGACAACGTGTAATTTCTTATACTCTTGTAATCGTTCAGTTTTTGGTATCATTCGTTAACTCGGTTAGCTTACCTTGGCTAAATCATTACTCTTGTATTAATTATGACGTTTGAAGGCTAATACCTTCGGGTATTAGCCCTTGTTAAGAAAATCTTAATGTTTGGTTTGTTTATCTTGATTTCTTAATTTATCATTAAATTGCGTGTTTATGTTTATCATCATACTTGTTTACGTGCTTTTGTATGCGACCTATCATTCAACTGGATCTAGTGGTACGGACCAAGTAATCTAGATGCCGAGATAGCTCTCTATATAGTGATTTATACATCTAAACCAATAGGATCACAATTAACGACCTATCTTCACCCTTACATTGTGAGCTTAGTTAGGCCATAAGGTGACCTTGGTATCGACGAGTATGTTCTAATCAATTGGTAAAAACTTCGTTAGTGGACTACTAGTGTATGAATTGCCATTAAGCAGTAAGTGGGTAAAGTCTCTATGAGCTAGGGTTTAACAAGATCACCATTGCCTTAATCCCTAAGATAGATTATAATCAGCAAATAAGAATGTTTTATGCGGATGCATTTAATTGTGACTGGATTCTACGTGTCTAGGTCTTAGGAAGAAGTAACGCCTAAGTCTTAAGAATGATATGCCGCTACGAGATAAGTAATCGTTGCACTAATAAACAAACCTACATTCTGATTGGATTAATGATGGTTAATAAAGTTTTCCTATATTTGGCTAAACCGCTCTTTTATCTTCTGTTAATTTGCTTGCGTGTGTTTTAGTGTCTTGAATTAGTTTTAGTCACCACAAGACCTGTGCGAGTTCTCAGACTGAAAAACCCCCTTATCTATTAGATTTAGGTTTAACATATGTTTAGCATAGGTTTAGCAATTGTTTAGCATAGGTTAGACTAACTTAGATTAGAAAAACCAAAGTATTAATAAATTAAAAGTGTTCCTCGCTCCAAGTGTTCGACACCCTACTTACCACAAAACTCCCACTGATCGGGTACACTGGCCGTTAAAGTGTTGTTTTTGGTTAAGTCAGCAAAATATAAATTTAAAACTTAAAACATAATTTAACACCACACAACGACACAATTAAAGATGTATCCTGATTTGAAGAAATTGTAATGGTGGCCCAACATGAAGGCATATATCGCCACATATGTCAGCAAGTGCTTGACATGTGCAAAAGTAAAAGTTGATTACCAAAAGCCACCCGGTTTGTTGGTAAAACCAAAGATACCCTAATAGAAATGGGAGAAAATAACCATGGACTTCATCACAAAACTACCGAAGACATCAAACAGTTACGACATAATTTGGGTAATCATTGATCGTCTTACAAAGTATACACACTTTCTACCAATGAAGGAGACCGATACCATGGAAAGACTAATGAGACTCTACTTGAAAGAAGTGGTCTCAAGGCATAGAGTGCCAGTCTTAATTATCTCAGACAGCGATAGTAGATTTACATCTCATTTCTGGTAGACACTCTAGAAAGCTTTGGGTACTCGTCTAGATATGTGTAATGCATATCATACACAGACAGACGGTCAGTATGAAAGAACCATCTAAACACTAAAAGATATGTTACGCGCTTGCGTGATAGATTTTGGTAAGGGTTAAGATTGACATTTACCCTTAGTGGAGTTTTTGTACAACAACAAATATCATACCAGCATTAAGGCTGCACCATTCGAGGCACTTTATGATCGTAATTATTGATCACCTGTCTGCTGGACTAAGGTTGGAGATAGCCAACTCACTGGTCCAGAGATAATTCACTAAACAATCGAAAGATCATTCAGATAAAGAACCAAATTCAAGCCGCTCATGATCGCCAGAAGAGTTACGCTGATTTGAGGCGTAAACCACTAGAATTTCATGTCGGGGATAAAGTTATGCTAAAGGTTTCACCTTGGAAAGAGGTGATACATTTTTACAAACGAGGAAAGTTTAACCCGAGGTACATTGGACCCGTTAAGGTGCTAGCCAAAGTTAGACCCATAGCCTGTCGACTCAAACTACCATAACAAATAAGCAAGGTTCATAGCACATTCCATGTGTCAAACTTGAAGAAGTGTTTGTCTGACGAAACGCTCTTCATTCCGTTAGAAGAGATCTAAATCAACAACAAACTTCATTTCATTGAAAAGCCGGTAGAGATTATGGACCAAGAAGTCAAGCAATTAAAGCAAAGTCGCATTTCGATCGTCAAAGCATGATGAATTTTCAGAAGAGGTCATGAATTCACCTGGGAGCGAGAAGACGAGTTTCTAAAGAAACACCTGCACTTGTTTTTTAACACTGCCCCTTTACCGGATACAACCAACTGAGCTTTGAGACGAAGCTCTCTTAACGGGGAAAGACTATGACAATCTGCAATTTTACAGGTTAATATTTTACTATTAACTTCTACTATTTTTACTTTACATATTTTATGTAGTCAATTTAACCTAAAATCGAGAAGTTACATCACGTACACTGAAAAGCTCTTCGGACGCACACCAACTTTAGACTAAGTATAGTCTACCCATAACATGTGTGTTACAGACATTAAAAAATGTACGTTGGTTGTGTACATTTTCATTTCATGTGTTTATGTAAATGCGTACATTTTGCATTTTTTAGCATTTCACGCATGCATGTAGCCTCATAAATTCACCACCTTTGCATATTTCCTCAAAATACTAACATGCATACTCTTGATGACATCAAATAACGTCTATTTTATAGCATCATTTATCCTATGTAATTAACCCATTTTGTATAATTATTGCAAAGAATTATTACTTAATCGTTTATATTTAAGAATTGTAGTAATTACGAAGTACTTGGTGAATATTAGCAAAAGGCGCGCATTTTAGAGCTTAAACAAAGATATTTTAAAGATTACTATTTTAACAACCAATACTCCGTATCCATCAAGGAAGATATGGCGTATCCGTGCCTGCACTCACCAAAGACCACAAAGGAAACTTGATCAATACGTCGTATCCAGTGAAGACCAATACGCCGTATTGGAGATATAGTATGTGAATATTCTGGAATATATCTAACGTGGTCCCTATTCCAAGAAACCCCAATACGCCGTATCCAATTCCTTGGATACGCCGTATCGACACCGACTCCAGACCCTATAAATACAAAACTCAAAAACGAGTTTTTAGTGTGCTAAATCATATTCTCGATGCCTAAACCACAAAAGTTGATTTTCAGAGGAGAAAAAGAGTAGAAGAGGGCTTGCAATGCATTCCAATCCATAGAAGACAACGTGTAATTTCTTATACTTTTGTAATCATTCAGTTTTTGGTATCATCTTATACTCTGTTAGTTACCTAAGCTAAAACAATATACTCATGTATTAATTATGATGTTGAGAAGGCTAATACCATTCGTGTAGAGTCCAGTATATAAATAGTCTAAATGTTTTGGTTTGTTTATATCTCGATTGCTTAATTTATCGTTGCATGCTTGTTTATGTTTATCAATTCATACTTGTTTACGTGCTTTTGTATGCGACCTATCATTCAATTAGATCTGGTGATACGGACCAAGTAATCTAGATGCCGGGATAGCTCTCCATGTAGTAATTTATACATCTAGAATCATAGGATCACAAATATTGTCCTTCTAAAATCGTTCTAAGGATACGCTTATAGCTTAACTATTATAACGAAACTATCCTTTTGGGTTATTGAACAATTGATTGGACTATAGGTAATCTATATATTCAACAATTAATGTTCTGATTCTATTGATAGTTAGACAAGTATGGACTACTATGTGTATAAGATTGCCATAGCAGTAAGTGGGAAAGTCTCTATAGGCTAGGGTTGGTTCTTTTCTCGGGGGGGGGGGGGGGGGGTCGCCTCCCATTGCTTTAATCCCTAAGATAGATTATAATCAAGTAATAAGGATGCTTTATGCGGATGCTTTAATTATGACAGAATTAATGTGTCCAGGTCTTAAGGTGAAGTCCCGCCTAAGTCTAAGAATGATATGCCTCTTCGAGATAAGTAATCATTGCACTGAATAAACAAACACTTCTAATTGGATTTAATATGGCCTAATACAATTTTTCTATCAATAAGGCCGACCGCTCTCTTTTATCTTCTATTAATTTGCTTGCGTGGGTTAAAGTGTCTTGAATTGATTGTAGTCACCAACAAACCCATGCCAGTCTCTCAGGCTGAAAACCCCCCTTTTACCTGTTAGAATTAGGATTTGATAGGTCACATGAATCTTGAATCAATCATACACCATTGCTTTAATCCCTAAGATAGATTATAATCAAGTAATAAGGATGCTTTATGCGGATGCTTTAATTGTGACAGAATTAATGTGTCTAGGTCTTAGGATGAAGTCCCGCCTAAGTCTAAGAATGTTATGCCTCTTCGAGATAAGTAATCATTGCACTGAATAAATAAACCAACTTCTAATCGGATTAATAATGGCTAATACCGTTTTTCTATCATAAGGCTCAATCACTCTTTTTATCTTCTGTTAATTTACTTGCGTGGGTTAAAGTGTCTTGAATTGAGTGTAGTCACCAACCAAACCCGTGCCAGTCTCTCAGGCTGACCCCCCCTTTTACCTGTTAGAAATATAATTAGAACTAACATAGGATTAGCATAGGTTTGACTTAGATTAGATAACCAAAATATAAATAAATTGAGAGATGTAACCTCGCTTCAAGTGTTCGACACCCTACTTACCACGAATCTACCACCGACGTGGTACACTGCTCGTTAAAGTGTTGTTTTTGGTTAAGTCGGCAAAATATAAACTTAAAACTTGAACTATTATAAATAAACACCACACAACAACACATTAAGATTTTAGCGCCATTGCCGGGGAGTGAAAAATAATCTTGATTTTTATTTTATGTTTTGGTTTTTAGATTAAAACTAACCCTTAGGAGTAGTATAAATTAGATTAGTGTATATTCTTATATATTCTGTATATTCTGTATATTTGTTTGTTTAATTGTTTGTTTGTATATTTGTGTGTTTAATTTAATTGTTTTTTAATACACTGTTCTGGTCGATAACTCGATACGACGTATCCACTTTCACTGGATACAGCGTATCCAACCTTCTGTCCAATACATCGTATTCATTCAACAGATTAATACGGCGTATTCACTTCCATTGAATATGGCGTATCGATCTTCTGTAACAGAATCAGAATCATTGGTTTTCTTATTTGACTTTCGTGCTAAAAAATTTTCTATCCAAAAAGAGCCTATCCTACTGATTGTAACGAAATTTACACTTTACAAAGAACCTGAACGAGAATTTCGATCATCTAGGAGACACTTCACGATACTAAGTCTTGACGAGTTGAGATCGCCTGATTTCAATTTACTTTCTGACCAAGAATACTTAGAGGAAGAAGTTGCGGAAACAATGGTGAAAACTATGGAGCTGTACATGAGCAAGACCTGAGCTGAATCGAGGGTTGCTAGGCCCAAAATTGAAGACAAGGATAACTTTGAGCTAAAGGGCCAATTTCTCAAGGAACTACAGACTAACACCTTCAGCGGTTCGGATCATGAAGATGTGAATGAACATATTGAGAAAGTCTTAGAGATCATTGATCTATTCCACATTCCAAATATTACTATAGACCAAGTGATGCGTAGAGCATTCCCTATGTCCTTGACTAGAGCCGCAAGCCGTTGGCTAAGAAATGAACCAACTGGTTTTAACGGAGATGCAGGAGGTAATCTTGTTCTATAATGGATTGGGAATTCCTACTCGACAAATTCTTGACTCAAGAGGTGCAATACCATCAAAGACTACTGCTGATGCAAAAATAGCCATCCAAGAAATGGATGAATACTCTCAAAAATAGCATAATGGAACATCTAGGTCAAGAAGTACTAAAACTTCTGACGGATTAGCAGCTATACAAGCACAACTGAACAATCTTGGGAGAGAAATCAAAAAAGTAAATGAAAAATTCTATGCTGCTCAAGTTGGATACGAACAATACAAAGGACCCCACTACACCAAAGATTGCCCACTAAAAGAAGAAGGGAAAACCCTCGAAGAAGCTTACTACACGTAATTTGGTGGACCTTTTCAAGGAGGGGGATATAGAGCAGCAGCTTCGAGATTCTATCAAAGGAACAATGTGAATCCTTTGTCAAGAACGAAGGCAATCTATGGAAGATACCCTGAGCAAATTCATGAGTGAATCAACAAAGAGACATGAAGAAAACTCCAATTTGAGTAAAGAAATTCGAGCTTCGACAGATGTTGCCATTCATAACCAAGGAGCATCTATTAAAACTTTGGAAATCCAAATCGAGCAAATGAGCAAGGTACTACAGGAAAGAGGATTCGGAAGTCTACCTAGCTCTACTAAAGCGAACCTGAGAGATCAAGTAGTCGATTTCAACTACTATTGAAGCTGATTCATACCCGATACGCCGTATTGGATCCTCTCAATACGCCGTATCCACTGGAAAGGGCCGTACACTGATGTACGAGACAAGACAAACGACGATTTTGTTTCCAAGTCGTTTGAATGGTTACTACTATGAAGAAAAGAAAGGATCATATGGACCACAATTCTCGGAAGCCTACTCTGAAGCTTCACAATCCATACCCCAAAAGGAGAAAGACCTAGGGAGTTTCACTTTACCTTGCTTTATTAATAATGTTTGCTTTGATAATGCCCTTGTTGACTTAGGATCTAGCGTTAGTGTTATGCCTATCTCGACCTACCTTAACTTAGGATTAGGCGAATTAGCTCACACTAAGTTGACAGTTGAATTAGAGCTAAAAACGTACTAGTAGGAATTGGTAAATTTACTTTCCCCGTAGACTTTATAATTCTAGATATGCCCGAGGATATCAAAGTACCCTTGATCCTCAGAAGACCATTTTTGTCTACCCCCCGTGCTAAGATTGATGTTTACAAAAGAAAGATTACTTTAAGGGTCGGGGAAGAAAGGATTGTTTTTACAAGTGTTAAACCTACTAGTAGTTTAATTAAGAGGGTTTACATGCTAAGTTTAAGAGAAAGAATGGAACTTGATTTAGAAGCTAGGCTAATGGGAGAGACCTTGGTGTTAAATAGATCATTAGACCCTTTCTTGGAAGATTACATTAAATTAAATGATCTAAATGAACCATCTGAGCCTAGGAGAAATCAAGGAGATGATTTGATGCCCACCATTGAGGAAGGTGAGGTAATTGAGGAATTTAGAACTAGGGATGATGAACTTAATGTTGGAATTGATGATTATCCTAGTTATTGTGGCTATGATAAGAAGATTCATATAGATTATGCTTATAACTTCAAGTTTTCTTGCATGATAGGATTTGAATTTACACACACTAACTTTTTCTCATTATTGTATGTCAATGTGATGTCCAAAAAGTTTCATAATTCTATAATGAAAGAGAAATTAGAGTACAAGGGAAACAATGTAGTAGGAGCCTTAATGAACATACCTATCTGTGTTGGAACTTTTTTTGTGATGACTGACTTTGCAATTTTAGAAAATATGGATGCTTATCGTGATGAAGGAATGGGCGATGTTATTTTTGGTGAACCATTTTTAAGAGAAGTGAGAATTAAAACAAGACGGTTTGAAGGGATGATTACCATTTACAATGGTGACGATGAAGTAACTTACCAAATGGTGCGATCACATTTGAGGTTTAAATGCCACACTAATAAGAAATGCAACAAAATCCTACCATTACTGAGGGTAAGTGAAGAGGATAAGATGAATGGAATCTTGCATTCGTACCAAAAGTTAAAGGGGTTCTACAAAGGAGTATTGAACTTAGGACCCGATTACATTCGAGATGCGAAGATGGAAGAATGGATCACACGCGGGCACATTAGCGCATATAGCGTATTAATTGTCTGGAGGTTATCAGTCTTTACTTTTTGTGCACTTTAAAAAACATTATTGTCAGTTTTGTCAATACGACGTATTCATTTATTTAATTTTATCGATTCTGTCTTCCTAGACATCAATACGGCATATCTGTTCCATACCATACGGCATATTGATTGTCTAGACGTTATCAGTCTTTACTTTTTATGCACTTTTAAAAACATTATTGTTAGTTCTGTCAATACGGCGTATTCATGCACATGATACGGCGTATTCAACAGACTGACCCGTATTTAGATACTTTTTACAGGTTTCTTAATACGACGTATTCCAGTTTATAGATATGGCGTATTGGTTTCCTGTACAGTTTTGTTTAGTTTAGTTTAAATTAACCGTAGATACCAAGATAGGATTTTGCATGTTTTTCCTATATTTTATACAGGACCTCGTAAATAAAATATCGATGAATATTGATGGAGAAATTACAAATATGGAGATCTTGAAGTGTTGGAGTCTTGAAACTTCAAGGCAGCTGTTCAACATACAATCTTGCTCAATAAACCTACATGGAGAATCACCGAGGCAATAATAATCATGGGGGGGAGGGGAGTTTTCTCATTCTAATTCTTTTTATTATCCGTATTTAATGTTTAAACTAACAACGAGGACGTTGTATAATTCAAGTGGGGGGGTGGAATTAGAATGTTGAAAATTTCAACAAATTAATTAATGCCTTCGATGACCCATTTGCATAAACCAATTCATACATTAAGCATTGTTAAAATGTAAACTCAGATTTGTCGTAATTACTTAGGTGTTTGACTGAATCACTATTTGACGTACATTGATCCATTACCAATTCCAGACGATTAACCGACAAGGTGAGTTTTCATAGCCCCTACTTTACTGTTTTAAATCATCTTTTGGGGTGAGAACATTGCTTATTTTTAACAGTTGAACACAAGTACATTTACTGATTTACTATTGGGTCTAAGTCCCTACTCAACCCAACTTGTTGTATTGCCCAATTTATCATGAACCGTCAATTTCTTGACCGGATGACCGGTTGAGGGAGCGCGAATGTTATGGATAGATCTATCGGGATTGACATCCCTGTTTGTCTTGGACTGACATTAGTCAAGCAAACACAGTTTCATTTGAGTCAGTTACGGATGTCGCGGGTTGGACATCTGCATGGGCTTATCTATGATGGTACATGTTAATGCTTCGGTGTCATGAGCTTAGACAATAGTAAATACTTTTCATTGTGATATATAGGATTACTATATTTCATGCTATGGTTATAAATCTTGTGGTTCATCACTATTATCAAACAACAAAACCTATGAACTCACCAACTTTATGTTGACACTTTAGCAATGTTTTCTCAGGTGTCCTATGTTCGGGATATATATGGAGTCTGCATTGGTATATTGGCATGTAGAGGTCTATCTCTCGTATCAAGTCCTCTTCACGCCATGAAGTCACAATCCCAATTCCAGTCTTCCGCTGCAGTGATTTTGGGGGTGTGACATTTCTGATCTGACTTTATATCGGAGTCTTGCATGTTCTCTACAATATCTTACTTTTACTAGACCAGATATTTCATATGTTGTACAGCAGGTTTGTCTTTATATGCATGATCCTTGGGAGCCTCATTTCTCTGCACTTAAGAGGATCTTGCGCTATGTTCGTGGAACCTTGGATTATGGTTTGCAGTTATTCTCATCCTCTACTACATATTTGGTTGCTTTTTCAGATGCAGATGGGCTGGCTGCCCTACACTCGACCGCTTAACTTCCGTTACCATGTGTGTTTCTAGGCAAGCAACTTAACTATCCTTGCTCCTCTAAGCGTCACCGCATGCTTTCTCGTTATCAATGCAAGGCAAGAGTATCGAGGTAGAGTTGCGTAATGCTGTTGCTGAGAACTATGATGGTTGTGCAAGTTATTCATGTGTTGCATACGTCCTTTTCTTCGCTACGCTATGTCCTATAATAATGTTAGTGCTATTATAATTTATCATGCAATCCGGGTTCAACATCAGTCGTCATGAAAGCACATTGATTATTACCTACAACTTTGAGTTCAACTGATTTGTTGCTGCTGGTCAGGTTCGCGTGCTTCATGTGCCTTCTCGTTTTCAGTATGCGGATATTTTCACCAAAGGATTACCTTCCGCTTTATTTGAGGAGTTTTGATCCAGTTTGAGCGTCTGGTGTCCTCCCGCTCCAACTTCAGGGGAGTGTTAGCCTGTGTCTTAGTTTAGTGGGCCAAGCCCATATTTAGATTATTCCATATCATTGTATTTATACCGTGTATATTGTTGTGAATCAATCAACACAGATTTACATTCCCTTACATATATAAGTGTATCAAGTGTGATGCTGATGTAATTCAATTTCCGTGTACATAATCCCAAAACACATTGAAAATTAAAGAAAATAATTAAAAAAATTCTTAGAAGAGAAACTAGTTATAATACCGAATATGTATTGTGTTAAGATTGTTCACGAATCAAATACATTGATACCCAATATAGTCTTAAATTTTATTGTCTTTTATCTTTGTAATTGCAACTTTTGCCTAATGATGTTTTACGAGTTGATCCATTTTTGTTTTGATTACAGATTCGAAAAGACTTTTGTTTTTCTATTCATAGGTTTAAGATTTTTACGTGCCAAAACGGGTCAAGAGAAAATTTAAATCAAACATTTTTCCTTGAATTTACTTAATGATTGGTCAACATCTTTCTTTCCATACATCTTCTCGTACACTCAAACCCTTCGGCTTCAGAAGGTTTGTTAATCTTAAAGTTATCAAAGTCAAACAAGTAATGTAACAATTATTAAAGTAAGTGACGGTCTTTACGTGATAAGGACTTTGTGATTAAGTAATAGACTAGTTTTGTACCCGGTCTTAGTCTTTAATCTAATAATTTCCATGTTTAGGGCCTTGAGCCCAATCTAAGCCAAGCTCAGCTCAAGAAGAAAGCCTATTAGCCATAAGACGTTGGCACAACTATAAATAAGACCCTCCTAACATGTTAGGAGAATTTTGGTTTCATTTATTCACATAGTGTTTCCTTCCATCCTCCTTCTCTCTACTATTCTTTCTCTCTCTACATTCTACTTTCTCTCACTAGAATTTTATTATGAAATGGATTAGTAACACATGATAACAAGTGTTATTTTTTAAAGATTTTTGGTTCGAAATAGTGTGTTTGGTTCGTGTGTATTTTATGTCAACATTCGTTAGACAAACCCCAAAAAAAGGATTAAGATTCTCTCAAGTTGAGTCAAACATGATAGATTATGTTCATCAATCACAAAAAAAATAAATACATGAAACATTTTATTTTAGTAACAATTATGGGCTGACTTATTAATTCACTCTTCCAATAAAACTAACATGATTAATCATGTTTGACTTTAGAAGATATTAATCACAAAAAAACAAACCTATCTCGTCACAGATGTTCAATCGGGTTAAGTTTTGGTGCCCGCATATAGGTTGCAATGAAACATTTACCACCGCCGGTCAGAGGAACGGAACAGACATATTTTTGTTTGTCGAGAAATCTTGCCCTGGGTTGAGGACGTTAAGGATTATCAGTCTAGTTCATCGAGTAATAGTGATGAGCCTAGTTCATCATCGAGTGATAGTGATCAGCATAGTTCATCATCGTAATTCGTCGGTCGCGATTGGAATTTTTGTTTTGCGTAACACTTAACATGTGTAGAGTATATTTAATTTTTAAAAAAGGTGGAAAGTGAGTTTTTTTATTTTTGATGAAAAAATGAGTGGCTAGGATTGGTTCATTGGGTCTATGACAAAAATTGGGTCTATATTGAACTTTTGGCTTTATTCACATAGTGTTTTCTTCCATCCTCCTTCTCTCTACTATTCTTTCTCTCTCTACATTCTACCTTCTCTCACTAGAATTTTAATTGTGAAATGGATTATTAACACATGATAACCAAGTGTTATTTTTTAAAGATTTTTTGGTTTGAAATAGTGTTTGGATCGTTTGTATTTATGGTCAACATCTTAGACCAGAACCCCAAAAAAAAATTAAGATTCTCTCAAGTTGAGTCAAACATGATAGATTATGTTCATCAATCACAAAAAAAAAATACATGAAACATTTTATTTTAGTAACAATTATGGGCCGACTTATTAATTCACTCTTCCAATAAAACTAACATGATTAATCATGTTTGACTTTAGAAGATATTAATCACAAAAAAACAAACCTATCTCGTCACAGATGTTCAATCGGGTTAAGTTTTGGTGCCCGCATATAGGTTGCAATGAAACATTTACCACCGCCGGTCAGAGGAACGGAACAGACATATTTTTGTTTGTCGAGAAATCTTGCCCTGGGTTGAGGACGTTAAGGATTATCAGTCTAGTTCATCGAGTAATAGTGATGAGCCTAGTTCATCATCGAGTGATAGTGATCAGCATAGTTCATCATCGAGTGATAGTGATGAGTGATGTGCGGTCATCGTAAAGACTTCAACAAGAAGTTTTACAACTCCCTATGTAGAGTACCTAATCGTTGTAGTGTAGTATAGGCAAGACTTGGGGGTTGTTATCATTTTCTAGGGGAATAGGTTGGGAAGGCTCGATCAAAATCTAACAGAGATTTACAGGGTTAAGAGAAGATTCTTTTTGTATTTTTATTTTATAAAAATCAGGTAAAATCATAGTTTGAGAGGTTGGGTTTGAATAAACTAATAATTAATAAAATAAATTTAAACTAATTTTGGTGATAACCTTATATGCTAAACGAACTTATTTTTTTTACTTAATCATGCACTACTCCTCAGATTGCTTCTCCTAATCCTGTTGCTTTGTCACACTTATGATGATCTGTGTAAGTATTTCGTAAGTCATTAACGAATTACACGAACCCGCTGTCTATTTAATATTCCGTTAAGGTAACGCACAAGTAAGGTAGTATGAAGACTATTACAAGGCCCCTAAAAGTATATTAATTGCAATTGAAATATCTTAAGAGGGATCAACCATATTAAGGGTAAGGTAGTATGAAGACTGTTGCCGATGGTATCCTTTCTACACACTCGCGTTTTCATAGACGTCTATGCTAATTTAATATCTTATGGCTAGTTTTCTAAAGCCTAACGAGCACATCCATCACAAGAAGCAACATTAAAAGGATCTACAATCTAAGTTTCATGCAATCATAAGTAAATACTAATAGATCTAGCCTTGCATGGCAAATAAAGGAGAAGAACATGAATCTATCACAAAACACATAGACATATTAAGTGACAAAGGATAAATGAACTTCACTTGATTAAATCATGCAGTTGAGGCTGTTACAAGAGGGTTTTACATCCTAAAAACGAGCCTAAAGGCTGCCAAAGTCGTCTTCTAAAACTAGGGTTCATCTCCCAAAAGTTACACACTAAAACGCAAAAAACAGATTTGTATATATAAGAATACAAGCGCGACGGCGTCGCTTTATGTTCCTGACGTCGTCGTGCCGCAATGGTCTTCTAGGGTTTTTTAAGTCAGCTTCGTTCTGACGCCGTCTAGAATTCCATGACGCCGTCACTTGATAACTTTGACGCCGTCACTTATAAATGGTGATGCCGTCTCCATGCACTGTATGCTTTTCTTCAAAATAGTTGGTGTAGAGTCGTAGTCTTGCTTGTTTCTTCTCCAATTGAGCCCAAGTCACGTGTATTTCCTCCAAATGTCATCCAAGTGCTAAAAACATGAAAACAAACGATTAAGCACATAATTTGGGCATATTTTCATGATTTAGGAGGTTAAATGACTCCGAAAAAGTATATAAAATGACACCTCATCAAATACCCTACACTTGGGATTTGCTTGTCCTTAAGTAAATGGGCTTTTCTACCTAGACAATAGCATTATCCGAGGCATTTAACCTACTCTTTAAAAGTAGTTTATGACACAACCTTCTAGACCTCGTAATTAAAAGCATGGAAAGAATATACTAGCACCTCACATAAGTGTTTGGATTCTCTCTTTCTCTCAGGTGTATAATAAATTATAACAACTATGGGAAACGGAAAATTACACTCATTACCTGTCATAGCATATAAATTACCATAGGCTTGGTAAAGGATCAAACCTCCGCCGCTAGGCGCAAGTACTATTCAATTACTATCAAAGAGGTCTTTTAAGGGTTGTGGGGTGTAGGTGTAAGATAACATAAATGGAAACAGAAAAGAATGGGATATATTTAGGGTGACTTTTGGGTGAATTTAGAGTGAAAGGGTTAGATAATTATCTATACGAATACACGCTGATTGGGTTGCTAAGCCAAGAACTCGGACAACGATATACAAACTCTACAGAACTATACATCAATATCTTTTCTTTTTATTTTATATTTTTCTCTTCTTTTTTTAACATAATACATCATAACTTAGGGTTTATAACACACCCTTACACTTAATTTTTAGAACTCATAATTACAATCTAAATAATGACCCGAATTGAGGTGGATCAACATAACATGGAGCTTATTGAGCTCTATTGGGGGTAATAAATTACTTCTTCCCCAACTCTTCATAAGATGAATACTACCATGAATCTCAATCGTCCTAACACTGTATTTACAAGGATAAGGGATTAGCAACCGTGTACTCAATAATTAATTTGGGTTAAAACAATAATGTACTAAAAGCGAGTACATACAAGGTAGGCTAAGGCGATTTGGGTGTAACAATTGGTTTAAGGGTTAACAATGCTCTTCATTAATAGTCCGGCTTAACCATAAAATTACGAGAACCATGAAAAGGATAGGCTCAGAGGGGTGTACTAGGGGTATCCTCAGGGTTCTAAAAAGCGCGCTATAGCAACGCCATAGCGCGAGGCGTGGCCTCCACGTTACGAAATAGGCCAAGGCGTCGTCTCTAGGCGTAGCGTGCAATAAAGCGCGATAAGGCGTGATAAAGCGAGCTATAGCGCGCCTTTTTTTGAAGCTTTTAAAAGTTTTCATGGATTTGAGCTTATTTACAAGTATTTATGATTTGGTTTGTATGGGATTCGAGCTTAGTAACTCCATAACTCAATTTTAAGCCTAGTAGCTAACTAATATTAACCACTCTATAAATATTTTTTGCCGCCTTGAGTCACACCTTAAAAACGCTATGACGCAACGCCTCACGCTAAAGCTTGAGGCTTGGCTATGCCACCACGCCACGCTTTACGCTATTTATAACCTTAGGTATCCAACACTAAAAATGAGTGCGTGGCAAGGGTGTGGGATAGTTATATGATCGATGTGACCATCATAACAATTACAGGTTTAAAACATGGGTTAATCCTAGTGCCTTTTATCATTTAGCAAATCCTAATTCTCACTATACGGTCTCGGGATGCATCACAAAAACAAGTTCTAGAATCTAATACACTACCGGTACACTCATATAATTTAATACCGATACCAATGCTCCAGAAAAGGCGACAAAGACCATACGTACACATTCGTAATGACGAAATAGACACATATGACTGCATTCGAACCTTAACTCGAACAAGCTAAAGGTATAAACTATCTTGGGTATCAAAAATGGATACCCAAATTCCTAAAGATCTAAAGGCGAACCTCACATTTTTGGGGTGGAATTTTTAGAGGGTTTTTATGCTAGTCATATAAATTCCTATCCATGAGACGCTATTAATACTCGGTTTTCATCGGTATGTGTCATAAAAAAATGGTTAAAATTACCTTTTATGCTATGTTTCGATATATTACCTATCATTTTAAGGACAAAGCAAATGGCAATTGAAGGAATAGTTTCTAAGGCTTATTTTCCCCTCCCTACACTTAAGTTGAACATTGTCCTCAATGTTCTTTAGAAGTACCCGTAAAAACAAATAAAGGGAAAAGAAAACAAGTAAAACAAACTAGTACTCCCCAGGTTTTCTTAATAGTGGAGAAGAAACATGCGATAACTGGTTAAATCGTCCTCCAAGAATCGTCTAATGAAACTTCCTAAGAACTTCCAAGCTTCTTCTCATCAAATATAATATGTAAATAAAAAACAAAGACAACTAAACCTGGCATAAAATCAGCGGGATATGATATATACAACAAAACTTTTAGGGTTGAGTCTATGAAAGCAGTAAAAGATAGGATGAAAGTGATGATATAATTATAGGTTTCTACAGGTTTATAAGAAAAATACAAATTTTAGAGATTGTGCAAAATTGTTTTTTGAAAATAATAGAAAAAGTTCAAATTTTCACAAGTCTGGGGGTTTGACGCCGTCAGGAAAAATCCTGACACGGTCGCTTGACAAATCAGACGGCGTCACGCTGTTTTCTGACGCCGTCTCCACATACTGTGAAAACTTCTCATTCGTTTTTCAGGAAAATTTTCCTGTACGCAATCTTATTAGTTGTTTCCTGTAGAAAATACTGCATAAAACCTGGAAATCAATCATTAAAATCATATAACTCGAAACTGACGCGAATCAATCTAAACAAGTTATTTTATATGCTTGAATTGGTTCTTATAAACCGGATAATTTCCCCTACACTTATTTTATGCAAAATACCTTTGATTGTTAATAAGACGAAGTTAAAAACAAAACAAAGCATGATTACAAAATATATTTCAAACATACAAGAATAAATGATAAAGAATTAAAACACAAGACACTCCTAAATGCGGGAAAAAATATTGGGTTGCCTCCCAAAAAGCGCTTTTCTTTATTTATGAGTCTTGTAGCTAGACTCGAAGTCACACATCCTTATGTGACTTCTCCTTCATCAGCAATTCCAGTCAAATATTCGGGTCCAAGCTCCAGACATTCTTTGTAAAACCCTAATATTTTGCTCATCACGTACTCCACCCCTTTTCTTTTGTCCTCCTCGTTTCTAAGGTAGATGACGAGGTGTCAATTTATACACTTTTTCAGGGTCGTTTAACCCTCTAAATCGTGCATTTATGCCTAAAATAGGTACTTAATCGTTCCTTTTCATGTATTTAACATTTGGAGGAAATACACATGACTTGGGCTCATTTGGAGAAGAAACAAACGAGACTACGGACCTACACCAACATTGCTCAAGAATTTCTCCTCAGAAGCTGGAGACGGTGTCACAGATTATACGTGACGCCGTCACAAATCCTACCACGACGGCGTCACAAGATATCGCGACGGCGTCAGCCCACACGATCCAACCCATTATCTAGAATATTCTTGTCACGACGGCGTCACGATTAAAACGCGACGCCGTCACAATGATTTTCCTATATATACAAATCCCATTTTAGGGTTTTAGGTGTGTAACTTTAGAGTAAAAGAAAGGGACGAACCCTAGTTCGTTTAGCAGCTGTTAGGGACGATTTTAGGGCCTCAAAACCCTATTGTACTCTTTTCAATTCATGTTTTAATCAAGTTAGACTATCTTAATCATTCAATATGTCTTGTTGTGTGATTCATTATTGTTCTTGCTTTATCTTTAACATGCTTGGCTAAACCTTCTATTGTGTTTATCTATGATTGTATGAAGCTTAGAATGTAGATCTTAGTGGTGTTGCTTCTTGTGATGAATATGCATGTTAGGTCTTAGAAAACTAGCTTTTGTTTGTATCGTTGTTGATATGTCTAGGAAAACATGATTGTGTAGAAAGGATATCATCGGGTAACAGTCTTTATACTACCTTGGCCCTTATATGGTTGATCCACTCTTAATATATTTCAAATGCATTTAATATACTCTTAGGGGCCTCGTAATAGTCTTCATACTACCTTAGTTGTGCGTTGCCTTAACGGAATATTAAATAGACGGCGGGTTCGTGTAATTCGTTCATGACTTAGGAAATAATTACATAGATCATCACAAGTGTGACAAAGCAACAACACTAGGAGAAGCAACCTAGGGAGTAATACATGATTAAATAAACATAGTCTTTTATTATATTGTTATCACCAGTAGCTTAGTTTATATTTAGTTTAATAGCTAAAATTAACCACCTCTCCAATATATGATTTTACCTGCTTTTATAAAATACAAAAGCACAAAAAGAATCTTCCCTCAACCCTTAGAATTCTGTTAGACCGTGATCAAGCATTCCCAACCTATTTCCCTAGAGAACGATAACAACCCCCCGAGTCTTGCCTATACTACTACTACAACGGTTAGGTATTCTGCCTAGGGAGTTGTAAAACTTGGTGTAAAAGTCTTACGACGACCGCACCAAGTTTTTGGCACTGCTGCGTGGGGAATAGTTAGGTATTGATCATAGTTTAACTTAGTTCTACTTGCTTGAATCCTTTCAAGTAAGATTTAATTTCCGCATATTAGCTTTCTCGTAGTCTATCTCTTCTCTGTGTGTTTGTTCGTAACTTCTATTGATTATTCCATTCTTCACTATAGAGAGTGCGAATCCATCAACGACCTTAAGATCCTTTTCTCAGGAACCACCTGTCACTACTAACGCTAAGTTTACGGCTCGAATATACAAGCTTTTGCAAATGAGGCAAACCATTGACTCTCTCCTCTTCAAAACCATGAATGAGTTAACCAACTAATCTTTTGACTCTGAGATCTTCTACCCTGAGGAAAGAATTAAGGAACTTGAATTAAGAACGCAACAAAAAAACAATTTTGTGGAAGAACTATTCAAAGATAGGTTCCCTACTGAAAAAGAACTAGCTTACCATCAGGAGCTATTAGGAGAACCCCAACCCCCTTTATCGACCCTATAACCTAAAATTAAGAGAGGCTACCCCTGGAATCTAAAGATTCCTTGTGTAATCTGCACCGTCTACACAGGCCATGCATACATTGACCTACAATCTCCTGTCAACATCATGTCCCGTGCCCACTACAACAAACTAAGAGAAAAATCCTTTTAGGCACGTAGAAACCCATACCAACCTTATAAGTTTTGCAACTTCGTTGGAAGAGCCAAAAATATGCATATATTTATCGGGTGCTTCGTTTATGTTGTAGACTTTATGATTTTAGAATACTTGGGCAGCATCATTGATAGTGGGTTAAGTGAAATAGTCTTGGGACAACCTTTTGCGCATACATCTAAGCTCACTTATGATGAATCATTAGGATTAATTAGGTTTGCCTAAAGGGACGACGAGGTCGTATTTAGAATGCCTCAAAGGACAAAAGAATTAGACTTAATATCTCCCTTTGAAAAAGATAAGTTTGAGGCATTCTTTATGGAAAACTTGAAGGTTAGAAAAAAGAGGTTTAAGCATGTCCTTGAAAAGAGAAATGGATATTACAAAGCTTGCATGAACCTTAGACGCACTTATAAAAGAGATAGGGAAACAATTGAAAAACTCAAAACTAACCACATAAGTATCATTAAGCATAAGGAGTAATAGGACCTCGAGTCTAGCTACAAGACTCGTAAAATAAAGAAAAGCTCTTTTTAGGAGGCAACCCAATATTTACTTTTCCCGCACATTAGGAGTGTCTTAGGTTTTATTCTTTTTATTTTATTCTATCATGTTCGAACTCTATCTTGTAATCATGCTTTGTATTGTTCTTAACTTCGTCTTATTTGCAATCAAATGTATTTTGCAACAATAAGTGTAGGGGAAATTATCCGGTTTTTAGAACCAAGTTCAAACATGTTAAATAAATTGTTTAGATTAATTCGCGTCAGTTTCAAGTCATATGATTGAATTGTCAAATCTCAGATTTTATGCAGCTATTTGTACAGGAACTAACTTATGGAATCAAGTGCAGGAAATTTTTCATCAAAAATAAAATTTTCGTTTTCACAGAACGTGTAGACGGCATCACGATTTACATGCGATACCGTCACCACGACACCTGTGACGGCAACGCCCAGGTCCAGAAAACTTAAAGTTTTTAATTATCTTTGAAAATAAAACTCGCATAACATTTAAAATATGTAATCTTCTATTATAAACCTGCAAAACCAACGAGTTTGACCATTCTCTCATCCTATCTTTACTGCTTTATCGAGTCAGACCCTAATTTCATAATTGTATATTATTATATTGCACATTTTATGCTTGGTATAGTTGTATTTGTCTTTGATTACAGGTTATATTTGACAAGAAGAAGCTTGGAAGTTCTTAGGAAGTTTTATTGGATGATTCTTGAAGGACGATTTAACCAGTTATCACATGTTTCTTCTCTATTATTGAGCAAACCAGGGGAGTACTAGTTTCTTTTCCTTGTTTTCTTTTCCCTTTAATTCATTTTTATGGGTACCTTTATAGAACATTGGGGACAATGTTCAACTTAAGTGTAGGGGGAAAATAAGCCTTAGAAACTATTCTTTCATTTGCCATTTGCTTTGTCCTTGAAATGATGGGTAATATATCAAAACATAGCATAAGAGGTAATTTTTACCCAAATTTAATTTTTTATGACACATACCGACGAAAACCGAGTATTAATAGCGTCTCATGGATAGGAATTTATATGACTAGCACAATAACCCTCAGAATTCCACCCCAAAAATGTGAGGTTCGCCTTTAGATCTTTAGGAATTCGGGTATCTATTATTGATGCCCAAGATAGTTTATACCTTTAGCTTTCTCGAGTTAAGGAGTGAGCAGTCATATGTGTCTATTCTGTCGTTACGGATGTGTACATGTGGTCTTCGTCGCCTTTTCTGGAGCATTGAGATCGGTATTAAATTATATGAGTGTATCGGTAGTATATTAAATTCTAGAACTTGTTTTTGTGATACATCCCGAGACCGCATAGTAAGTATTAGGATTTGCTTGGTAAGAGGCACTAGGATTAACCCATGTTTTAAACCTGTAATTGTTATGATGGTCACACCGATCATGTAACTATCTCACACCCTTGCCATGCACTCATTTTTAGTGCAGGATACCCCTAGTACAACCCTCCGAGCCTATTCTTTTTCACGGTTCTCGTAATTTTATGGTTAAGCCAGACTATTAATGAAGAATATTGTTCACCCTTACACCAATCGTTACACCCAAATCGCCTTAGCCTACCTTGTATGTACTCGCTTTTAGTACATTATTGTGTTTAACCCAAGTTAATTATTGAGTACACGGTTGCTAAGTCTTTATCCTTGTAAATACTGTTTTGGGACGATTAGGATTCATGGTAGTATTGATTTCACAGAAGAATGGGGAAGAAAAGTTAAGTCAATACCCCCATATATTTGTTAGATGATCTCCATGTTATTTTGATCCACCTCAAATCGGGTCATTAGTTAGATTGTAAATATCGAGCATGTAAAAGCTCAAGTGTAGGGGTACGTGTTATAAACTCCAAGTGATGTATTATGTTATATATAAAAAAATAGAAAAGAAAAAGAAAGAGATTGATGTAGAGTTGTGTAGAGTTTGTATATCTTCGTCCGAGTCTTGGCTTAGCAACCAAACCAAAGTGTATTCGTGTAAATAATTAGCTAACCCTTCCACTCTAAATTCACCTAAAACCACCCAAATGTATCCCATCCGTTTCCGTTTTCATTATATGTTATCTTACACCTACACCCCACAACCCTTTAAAAGTCCTCTTAGATAGTAATGAATAATGTTTGCGCCTAGCGGTACAGGTTTGATCCTTTACCAAGCCTATGGTAATTTATATGCTATGATAGGTAATGAGTGTTGATTTTCTGTTTCCACCTTTATGTTATAATTTATTATACACCCAAGTGAAAGAGAGAATCCCAAACACTTATGTGAGGTGCTAGTATATACTTTCTGTGCTGTTAATTACGAGGTCTAGAAGGTTGTGTTGTAAGATACTTTTAAAGATTAGGTAAAATGACCCCTCATAATTACAAGGTCAAGCAAATCCTAAGTGTAGAGGTATTTGATGAGGTGTCATTTTATATACTTTTTCAGAGTCGTTTAACCCCCTAAATCGTGCATTTATGCCTAAAATAGGTACTTAATCGTTCCTTTTTAGGTATTTAGCATTTAGAGGAAATACACGTGACTTGGGCTCATTTGGAGAAGAAACAGACGAGACTACGGACCTACACCAACATTGCTCAAGAATTTCTCCTCAGAAGCTGGAGACGGCATCACAGATTACACGTGACGCCATCACAAATCCTACCACGACGGCGTCACAAGATATCGTAATGGCGTCAGCCCGCACGATCCAGCCCATTATCTAGAATATTCTTGTCACGACGGCGTCATGATTAAAACACGACGCCGTCGCAACGATTTTCCTATATATACAAATCCGATTTTAGGGTTTTAGGTGTGTAACTTTAGAGTAAAAGAAAGGGACGAACCCTAGTTCGTTTAGCAGCTGTTAGGGACGATTTTAGGGCCTCAAAACCCTATTGTACTCTCTTCAATTGATGTTTTAATCAAGTAAGACTATCTTAATCATTCAATATGTCTTGTTGTGTGATTCATTATTTTTCTTGCTTTATCTTTAGCATGCTTGGCTAAACCTTCTATTGTGTTTATTTATGATTGTATGAAACCTAGAATGTAAATCTTAGTGGTGTTGATTCTTGTGATGAATATGCATGTTAGGTCTTAGAAAACCAGCTTTTGTCTGTATCGCTGTTGAGATGTCTAGGAAAACGTGATTGTGTAAAAAGGATACCATAAGGTAACAGTATTCATACTACCTTGCCCCTTATATGGTTGATCAACTCTTAATATATTTCAAATGCATTTAATATACTCTTAGAGGCCTTGTAATAGTCTTCATACTACCTTACTTGTGCGTTGCCTTAATGGAATATTAAATAGACGGTGGGTTCGTGTAATTCGTTCATGACTTAGGAAATAATTACATAGATCATCACAAGTGTGTCAAAGCAACAACACTAGGAGAAGCAATCTAGGGAGTAATACATGATTAAATAAACACATTCTTTTATTATATTGTTATCACTAGTAGCTTAGTTTATATTTAGTTTAATAGCTAAAACCAACCACCTCTCCAATATATGATTTTACCTGCTTTTATAAGATACAAAAACACAAAAAGAATCTTCCCTCAACCCTTAGAATTCTGTTAGACCGTGATCAAGCCTTCCCAACCTATTCCCTTAGAGAACGATAACAACCCCCGAGTCTTGCCTATACTACTACTACAACGGTTAGGTACTCTGCCTAGGGAGTTGTAAAACTTCGTGTAGAAGTCTTACGACGACCGCATCAAGTTTTTGGCGCCGCTGCCGGGGAATAGTTAGGTATTGATCATAGTTTAACTTAGTTCTACTTGCTTGAATCCTTTCAAGTAAGATTTAATTTCCGCATATTAGCTTTCTTGTAGTCTATCTTTTCTTTGTGTTATCTGTTTCGTAACCCATTCTCGTCAACCACCATGGGAGACGAGAATCCTATCCGCACTCTAGGAGACTACTCCAAACCTAGCCACGAGGGCTACAGGAATACCATCGAGCTCCCCGTAGGGAACAACGTGGTACCTCTTCGATCCGACACCATCCAGTTGGTGCAAAACGGATGCTCATTCCACAGACTTCGGTCCGAGGATCCAAACCAACACCTCAAGGATTTCCTTAAACTTGTGGACTCACTTGACCTTGAAGTTAAGATCTATGTAGGTTTTTTCCACATGCACATGTCCAATGTTGCATGGTATTTTGAGGTTTGACGGACATCCTTATGTGATGATAGGGTTTCTCAGAAATATTAAAGGAATTGTGCCCCTCATTAGGTACTTATGATATGCTAGTTCGCTCCTAGTCGGGAATATGTCAAAATACTCCACCTCTAATTCTCTTGCTTCAGCGTTTTCATCTACCTCATGTTCCTCCTCGCGGGAATCATCATTCTACTTAATTATCTCAATAAACATCACGTCACTGTCATTCCTTTTCGTGCAAACAAATTATGTGTCGGATGACTAGGGAACCAAGCCGATTGATTCGAGGAATGAATTGAGTTGACGGACTTTCTCGGTTACAAGTGAAACAGATGGATCAAGTGGTGAGGAAGGGTTGGTATTGATGGTTTCTGGGTTGCCTTTTCTTCTTGCTATTCTTCTGGCTTGTTGTTTTGGGATTCGTTCGGCTTCTTGGGACATATTGTGATAACGTTGATCGAACTATGGATTCGTGTTGAGCATTGAGGGTCTTCTGTTTGGTAAGAACGAATAGACAAAACTGGAGAGGTAAAGTTAACATTCATTTTTGGGTTCTTGGCCGTGTCGCTAGGAAGTGCTCTCGTCATTCGATCGGTGATGGCCTTTAAGACTGTGTCAATTTTGTTGGTCATCTCGCTTTGTTGTTGTTTGAAATCGGCTTCAAACTTGGACAATCTAGCGTTTTGAGATGCCATGAAGTTGGACATCAATCCTTCGAGATTCGATTGATTGTTAAAGTTTTAAGGATTGTTGTTGAAGGAGCGATTCGGGAATGAACCGTTTGGCTAAAACGGGTTAAGTGGGTTTGAAAAATTATTTTGAGAATTTTGGGGTTGTCTCCACCTATGGTTTGGGTGACTTTTCCATGACGGATTGTGGGTGTCACCAAGGTTGTTTTGCTCGGGTTTGAAAGTGTACCACTTGCCTCCCGCTTCATCGGTACGCGAGGACGCATACTTAACAAAAGCTTGCTCAGGATTTTCCATGCAGTACCGAGTATCGTGGGGACCACTGCAGATCTCACATAAAGAAGTAATTTTGTTCACTTGAACAGGTTGCTTAGGAGCAAGATGAACTTCCATCAAGCATTGGACTTGATTCTCGAGCTCGATGAGGCGACGGTCGGATGTACTCGGGACATCTTGAGGCAAAGAGATTGCCTTGACTGGCTTAGCGAAGTCTCTTGGGTCATTTCAACTTTTGTTGTCATAGAGGGCGAGGTCCTTAAATAGTGACCAGGATTCTTTGGCATTTTTGTTAGGAAGCTTACCACCGGCCAATTGGTCAATGGTTCGTCTTGTGGCAGGATTGACATGGTCATAAAAGATTTGGACTTGGAGCCAAAAATCGATACCATAATTAGTGACTTTTTGGAGTAAGTCCTTGAAACGAGTCCATGCTTCAGAGAGAGACTCTCTTTGATGTTGTTGGAACATCAGGATGTCGTTACGGAGTTTTGCAGTCCTTACCGGTGGAAAGAATTAAGCAAGGAAACGAGTGGTAAGATCCTCCCATGTTGAGATGGATCCTGCTGGAAGACGTTCAAGCCAATTGCTAGCTTGACCGCGAAGGGAAAATTGAAATAAACGCAGGCGTGTTCTTTCCCTATTTTCATCGTTAAGATCAAGTGAGTCCACTAGTTTTAGAAAATCCTTAAGGTGTTGGTTTGAATCCTCGGACCGAAGTTCGTGGAATGAGCATTCGTTTTGCACCAACCGAATGGTGTCGGATCGAAGAGGCACCACATTGTTCCCTTCGGGGAGCTCAATGGTGTTCCTGTAGCCCTCGTGGCTAGGTTTGGAGTAATCTCCAAGAGTACGGATAGAATTTTCGTTTACCATGGAAGTCAACGAAAATGGATTATGAAACAAATAACACAAAGAAAAGATAGACTACGAGAAAGCTAATATACAGAAAATATAAATCTCACTTGATAGGAATAAAGCGAGTAGACCTAAGTTAAACAATGGTTGAAACCTAACTATTCCCCACGCAACGCCGCCAAAGACTTGATGTGCGGTCGTCGTAAAGACTTCAACAAGAAGTTTTACAACTCCCTAGGCAGAATACCTAATCGTTGTAGTGTAGTATAGGCAAGACTCGGGGGTTGTTATCGTTCTCTAGGGGAATAGGTTGGGAAGGCTCGATCAGAATCTAACAAAGATCTACAGGGTTGAGAGAAGATTCTTTTTGTATTTTTATTTTATAAAAAGCAGGTAAAATCATGGTTTGAGAGGTTGGGTTCGATTCAACTAATAATTAATAAAATAAATCTAAGCTAATTTTGGTGATAACTTATATGATAAACGAACGTATTTACTTAATCATGCACTACTCCTCATATTGCTTCTCCTAATCCTGTTGCTTTGTCACACTTATGATGATCTGTGTAAGTATTTCGTAAGTCATAAATGAATTACACGAACCCGCCGTCTATTTAATATTTCGCTAAAGCAATGAACAAGTAAGATAGTATGAAGACTATTACAAGGCCCCTAAGAGTATATTAAATGCAATTAAAATATCTTAAGATGGATCAACCATATTAGGGGTAATGTAGTATGAAGACAGTTACCGATGGTATCATTTCTACACACTCGCGTTTCCCTAGACGTCTATGTCAATTTTATATCTTATGGCTAGTTTTCTAAAGCCTAACGCGCACATCCATCACAAGAAGAAACATTAAAAGGATCTACAATCTAAGTTTCATGCAATCATAAGTAAATACTAATAGATCTAGCCTTGCATGACAAATAAAGGAGAAGAACAAGAATCTATCACAAAACACATAGACATATTAAGTGATAAAGGATAAATGAACTTCACTTGATTAAATCATGCAGTTGAGGCTGTTACAAGAGGGTTTTGACACCCTAAAAACGAGCCTAAAGGCTGCCAAAGTCGTCTTCTAAAACTAGGGTTCGTCTCCCAAAAGTTACACACTAAAACCCTAAAAACGGATTTGTATATATAAGAAAACAAGCGCGACGGCGTCGCTTTGTGTTCCTGACGTCGTCGTGCCGCAATGGTCTTCTAGGGTTTTTTAAGTCGGCTTCGTTCTGACGCCGTCTAGAATTCCATGACGCCGCCACTTGATAACTTTGACGCCGTCGCTTGTAAATGGCGACGCCGTCTCCACGCACTGTATGCTTTTTTTCAAAATAGTTGGTGTAGAGTTGTAGTCTTGTCCGTTTCTTCTCCAATTGAGCTTAAGTCACGTGTATTTCCTCCAAATGCTATCGAAGTGCTAAAAACATGAAAACAAACGATTAAGCACATAATCTAGGCATATTTGCATGATTTAAGAGGTTAAATGACCCCGAAAAAGTGTATAAATGACACCTCATCAATGAGCCTAGTTCATCATCGAGTGAAAGGAAGATGTTGAACATAGGTTAAGGTAAGAAATAGGCTCATCACTATCACTCGATGAACTAGACTGATCATCCTGAACGTCCTCAACCCAAGGCAAGATTTCTGGACAAACGAAGATATGTGTGTTCCTCTAACCGGCGGTGGTAAATGTTTCATTGCAACCTATGTGCGGGCATCGAAACTTAACTCGAGCGGACATCTGTGACGAGATAGGTTTGTTTTTTTGGGATTAAGATCTTCTAAAGTCAAACATGATTGATCATGTTGGTTTTATTGGGAGAGTGGATTAAGAAGTCGGCCCATAATTTTTACTAAAAGAAAATGTTTTATGTATTTATCTTTTTTATAATTGGTGAACAAAATCTATCATGTTCGACTCAACTTGGGTTTGTGTTTTAGAATTAGAAAGTTTTATAAATCGTTTTTTACATCAAATGACTCGAACTTAGATTTCTAAATTTCATTTTCTTTTCTGGGATTGTCTAACGAGTGCCCTCAGGGCATCGCTTAAGGTGCATTAATTCATCCCGAACTTTCCTTATAAATTGAAAAATGCATTTAATACACATGAATTGATCTTATAATTTACCTTTATTAGTTCTGAATTTGTATTTAATAAACCTAAAGTTTCTTTATTTAATCATTTAATCTCATGCCCTGAGGGCACTCGTTAGACAATCCCTTCTTTTCTCTATGCTACTAAACTTTCGGTACAAAACTTATTAGACAAAATGCTTTAAAAATCTTTGTTTTCACGTCTAAATGTGTCAAGTTAACATTTTAATAATAGTATAACGTCTTAAATACAAGATTTCATCAAAAAGCATCAAACGTTACTTGTCAAAATAGTTTTTTCTTTGGTTTTGTGTCGTGTTATTAAGCAGCGAGTCTAGGCGAGTTTGGGAAGGGTAAGGCGATTCTAACACTTCCTGGTGAGTCAAGGTTGTATATACTTTGAGTGCCAAAGTTGTTTCCAGGCAAGTTACACTCAACCTCGCAGGCGAGTTATTGTTTCAAAGATAGGCGAGTCTAGACGTGTTTACTAGGAAAATTTAAACCATCATTGACGAGTGGAATATTTGCTTGGCGAATTTAAATATGCTTGTTAAGCGAGTGAAGTGTTCAAAGAGAAGGCAATACATCCACCATATCAGGCGAGTATGGATAAGTGTTTAGGCGAGTGTATAACACTTTGTTTGACGGGTTTGGATTCACAAAGTAAGGCGATTTTAGTTCAAAGAAAGGCGAACCAAAACCTTCATTCAAGGCAAGAGTAACACGTTAGATACAAGGCGAGTATACTGTTGGGATCTGTACATATATCAAATAATATATGTCCGGGAAATTACGTGAGCCTATGGGGGCACACACGTATACACAGATGATACGTTTATTAATATAATTAATATGTTTATTGTATATTAATTATATTAATATGTTTCACGAAATAATTAAACGGTCTCTAAATTATAACGTTAGACGATATAATTAATTATAATAGATATTAACAAGTGAATGACTTGTTAGTACGAAAACCAAACCCGTGGGGTGTAGGTTGTGACCGGTCGAACTAAAGGAATACGAGGGAGGAGAATGTCGATTTATGAAACTTGAGGATGTGCTCTGGTCTAACTTGGAGAACAAGTTTACAGATTATATAAGCACTCTTTACCTTCATAAATCAAAGAGTTATATATGATAACAGTCAGACAAGATATATACCCAAAATTCACACGACATACATTCTCATAAATTCAATGGATACATTGATGATAACCCTTTTAGAACCTTACGTCACATTCAATTCATTGTCATATACTTGTATTATGCTACATACTGTATTTACATGCATGTTAATTACATGCATGTAATGCCATGCATTGGCAAAATTGAATTGGTGGTATTAGACGATCGAGTGTTATATCCCTTTATGGGATTCGGTTGACTTAACCCAAAACAAGAACCGTAGGGAAACTGCAACACTTTTATTAACAAAATCGAATTATATTACAATAAATTAAATTAACAGAAAATAAAATACATAAATTTAAATAACAGACAGAATGGGGTAGAATCAGAAGACAGACACTATGAACGATAATTAAAATAAAGCAGTAAAAGGTCGTGGTACGAAGCTCGTGTTTAACACGATTCCCTTAAAACATATTCGTCGTTTGTTTCCTAGGGTACAACGTATAAAGCTGTTGTACAGCCGGACCTGACAAACTTGCCTGAAAAATCACGGAAGTATCTTGCGTTTTTTATCGAAAGGCTTGCCAGAAATCGAATGGTAATTGGAGTTTGCGTTTTTGCTGTGTGTCAAAACTGAATGAGAAAAGTTTAATTTATAGTGAAAACTTATCTTGGTCACTAAGACAAAATCACCCATAAAATTAAAACGATTTTGATATAATCATATCCACTTAAACTGATTCTGTAGCTTATCTTAAAAGTTTAAATCAGTCGAATATATTCCATTTATTTAAACCGATTTTGTAAATTTTTCCTTAAAGTTTATAATCAGTTCTAAAAATAAACGAATGCAAAATCTGGAAACTTTATTAATTAAGGAAACGAAATCAGCAGCAAAAAGATACCCGCATAGGCGAGCTTTCGGAGCTGCATTCGTGTCCGCAGGTCGGGCGGGCTCGCACGAGTTCAGAAGCTTCAAACTCATTTTGGCCCAGAAATCCTGAAATCTGCACCCCCCTGCGCGTGCGCACGTAGGTGTGGGAGCATAACCAACCTAAAAAAATTTGATAGCAAATATCAAAATTCCTATTTAAACACATTCCCACTTCACTCTTTGGGCAATGTGGGATACATATAGTTTTCGGATTTTGTGCTCACTTTGAGACACGATATCTCATTCATATCTACTTCAATTTGGACATACTTTAGCTCGTTGCGAAGCTCTCTTCAAGGAGAACGCAAAGCTACCAACCAACACAAATATATGTAACATATACATACATTAAATATTGTCCAAAGTTTGCAAAAAATTATTTTGCAAAACCATTTTTCCAACAATCCCCCACATGAATGGAGATCGGTCGAAAACACATGATAGATTCGGCGAAATTTGTGCGGTTAAGTCCTGCATAGGATAGGTAGGTGTAACCCTTTGAACCTTCCCTTGTCAGGTGGACTTAGTCTCCTAGATCTGAGTAGAAGCGATGTCCTTGAACTCAACGTCTGTTTACGTAGACGACAATACACACTCACACAAGACTCTCCCTGACCTTGTCAAGTCCTTATAGTTGTGCTCGTTATGGTCATGAACACTAGCCTGGTTCTGCAAGAGCTCTTAGGAATTGCGCCCCTATAATTTCCTTCGAAGCGACCCCACTTCTCTCTCACATAGGTGATTTCATCCTGAATCATTAAAAACATATGTTTTGAGATTTCATCTTGAATCATTATGCTTTATGATTTCATCTTGAATCATTAAGCCATATGTTTAACCTCTTAACAAGTCACATTGTTATAGGAATGGACTAGGAAGTTACTATATTAAGTAACTCCCCCACATTGACTTGACTTCCCCCACATTTCTATGATTAGGTTGTCCTATTGAACCCAGATCTTGGGATCTCCAGTCAACTGGGTTAGGTTTTCCTTCATAGAAACTCATTCCTTCAAGGGCTTTAGTCTTATTCCTTTAGACGACTTACTAACTAACTCTCTACTTAAGCCTTTCGTAAGCGGATCCGCGATGTTATCCTTTGACTTCACATAGTCAATTGAGATAACTCCTATTGAGAGTAGTTGTCGTATCGAGTTATGTCGACGACGGATATGTCTGGACTTTCCATTATACATTGTGCTATGAGCTCTGCCAATTGCCGATTGACTATCACAATGTATACTAATGGCCGTTACCGGTTTAGGCCACCTTGGTATGTCCTCTACGAATTGATGTAGCCATTTTGCCTCTTCTCCGCATTTATCTAATGCGATAAATTATGATTCCATCGTGGACTTAGCTATAACAGTTTGCTTGAAAGACTTCCAAGATATAGCGGCCCCTCCTAGTGTAAACACATATCCACTAGTCGATCTAGAATCCTTTGTGTCAGATATCCAATTTGCATCACTGTATCCTTCGATAACAGAACGATATCTATCATAATGCAGCCCATAATCATGAATGTTTCTCAAATAATGAAGTACCCTAGTCATAGCTTTCCAATGTGCAGCACTTGGATTACTAGTATACCTACTTAGCCTGCTACCAACATATGCTAAGTCAGGTCGGGTACCTGTCATCAAATACATTAACATGCCAATAATTCTTGAATACTCTAATTGGGCAACACCTACACCTCTATTTTTAGATAGATGCAAACTGGTGTCAATTGGAGTTCTAGCTAGGCCGGAATCCCCCGCATTATGAGTATTAAGAACTTTGTCCACGTAATGTGCTTGACTTAACACAAGTCCATTATGAGTTCGTATGATCTTTATTCCAAGGATCACATCAGCCAAACCCATGTCTTTCATGTCAAACTTTGATTTCAACATGTCTTTAGTAGATTTGATCATCTTGTCGTTACTGCCAATGATAAGCATATCATCAACATATAAACACAAGATTACATATCCACTACTTGTGTCTTTTACATAAACACACTTGTCGCATTCATTAATTTTGAATCCACTCTCTAACATGGTGTGGTCAAACTTTTGATGCCATTGTTTAGGAGCTTGCTTTAAGCCATATAATGACTTAACAAGTCTACAAACTTTGCTCTCTTGTCTAGGAGCTATGAAACCCTCAGGTTGGTTCATATATATTTCTTCTTCTAAATCTCCATTTAGAAATGCCGTTTTCACATCCATTTGGTGAACTTCCAAATTTCTTAATGCGGCAATAGCAAGTACCATTCTAATCGAGGTTATTCGCGTAACAGGCGAATAAGTATCAAAGTAATCTAGACCTTCACGTTGTCTATATCCTTTGATTACCAATCTTGCTTTGTACTTATCAATGGTGCCATCGGCTTTCATCTTCTTTTTGAAGATCCATTTATAGCCTAGTGGTTTACAACCAGGAGGTAAATCCACGAGCTCCCACGTATGATTTTGTAAAATAGAATCTATTTCACTTTTAATGGCTTCTTTCCATTGATGCCCTTCCGAGGAAGTTACCGCTTCTCGGTAAGACGTGGGTTCATTTTCTACCATAAAAGAAACAAAATCGGGTCCAAACGATTTCTCGGTTCTTGCCCTTTTGCTTCTTCGCGGTTCAACCTCTTCTTCCTCGAGTTGATCTTGTCTCTCATCATGGAGATCATTATCATCTCGTTGTCTCTTATCTTGGACAACTTCGTCATCTAATCTAGATGAGCTTCCAGTTTCCTTCGTTAAACAAGGAAATATATTTTCAAAGAAGGAAGCATTCCTTGATTCCATTACTGCATTCTTTTGTATATTCCCGGATTTTTTGAGTCATGTACAATGAAACGATAAGCACTACTATTCTTGGCATATCCAATGAATATACAATCCACAGATTTAGGTCTAATCTTTTTGGCCTTGGGTGTCGGCACAGCTACCTTGGCTAGACACCCCCATACTCGTAAGTATTGATATGATGGTTTTCTTCCCATCCACAGTTCATAGGAGGTCTCCTCTTTTTCCTTATGAGGTATCTTATTTAAATGATAAGTAGCCGTTAGAATGGATTCCCCCTACATGTCCTGGCTTAAACCAGAACTTATCAACATGGCATTAACCATTTCTTTCAAGGTATGGTTCTTCCTTTCGGCAATATCATTTTGCTGAGGTGAATAGGGAGCAGTGAACTCGCATCTGATTCCATGTTTCGCACAAAGATCGACGAATGAAGACACGTATTCACCTCCTCTATCACTTCGTACAACCTTGATTTTCTGACCAAGTTGATTCTCAACTTCAGTTTTGTATAGAACAAACTTGTCCAAAATGATTTTTTGCAAACTTTGGACAATATTTAATGTATGTATATGTTACATACATTTGTGTTGATTTGTAGCTTTGCCTTCTCCTTGAAGAGAGCTTCGCAACGAGCTAAAGTATGTCCAAATTGGAGTAGATATGAATGAGATATCATGTCTCAAAGTGAGGAATAAAATCCGGAAACTATATGTATCCCACATTGCCCAAAGAGTGAAGTGGGAATGTGTTTATATAGGAATCTTGATATTTGCTATCAAATTCCTTTAGGTTGGTTATGCTCCCACACCAATGTGCGCGCGCGCAGTGGGGGAGGGGGGAGGGGTGCAGATTTCAGGATTTCTAGGACAAAATCAGTTCGAAGCTTCTGAACTCCTGCGAGCCCGCCCGACCTGCGGACACGAATGCAACTCCGAAAGCTCGCCTATGCGGGTATCTTTTTACTGCTGATTTCGTTTCCTTAATTAATAAAGTTTCCTGATTTTGCATTCATTTATTTTTAGAACTGATTATAAACTTTAAGGAAAAATTTACAAAACGGTTTAAATAAATGGAATATATTCGACTGATTTAAACTTTTAAGATAAGTTACGAATCAATTTAAGTGGATATGATTATATCAAAATCGGTTTAATTTTATGAGTGATTTTGTCTTGGTGACCAAGACAAGTTTTCACTATAAATTAAACTTTTCTCATTCAATTTTGACACACACCAAAAACGCAAACTCCAATTACCATTCGATTTCCGGCAAGCCTTTCGATCAGAAACGCAAGATACTTCCGTGATTTTTCAGGCAAGTTTGTCAGGTCCGGCTGTACAACAGCTTTGTACGTTGTACCCTGGGAAACAGACGACGAATCTGTTTTAAGGGAATCGTGTTAAACACGAGCCTCGTACCACGACCTTTTACTGCTTTATTTTAATTATCGTTCATAGTGTCTGTCTTCTGCTTCTACCCCATTCTGTCTGTTATTTAAATTTCTGTATTTTATTTTCTGTTAATTTAATTTATTGTAATATAATTCGATTTTATTAATAAAAGTGTTGCAGTTTCCCTACAATCTTAAAACAGATTCTGTGTAACAGAATTAAAAACCGCTTTTATTAATCAGATTAATTATTATTACAGATTTTATATATAAACTGTTTTCCTATCGAAACCAAGATTGTGTTTCTTTGGAAATCAGTTTTAATTAAACGGATTTTAATTTACAGATTTTATATATAAACTGTTTTCTGTCGAAACCAAGAATGAGTTTCTTTGGAAATCAGTTTTAATTAGACGGATTTTAATTTATAGAATTGGAATTACAGATCTATAACGTTTTAAAGCAGTTGTTCTAATCAGTTTATATTGAAACCAAGATTGAGTTTCTATTAAACTGATTTGTTGATTCATTGAAACCAAGATTGAGTTTCTTTGAAGCAGATCTGGTACAAGCTATAGAAATCACGATTGAATTTCTTAGATACCGATTTATAACAGTTTATTTAACTGTTTGTGTGTGATTTTTCAGGATGGCAATCGATACTAATGTGACTGCTCCTGTGAACGTAACTGGTGCGCCGGTTACCAACACAGTTGCAAATCATGCTGAAAAACCAGAAAAATTCAATGGTGTGATTAGAGATTGACCTTCGGCAGGAGTTCAACCTGAGGTGAGTTTTCTCTTCAAGATCGCGCAGATAATGGTGGTGAGATTATGAAGAACCTTCTTATGTTCGGACTCTCTTATTATTAAAATTAAGGGTCTGCCCTGGACCATTGATTTTCTTGTTTGCAGCTCAATGATTAGCCACTGGCGGTTGGTTAACGGGCGTTCGCGCACCCGCATACGAGTTTAATAGGTTGTGTTCACAAAGAGTTGTGCGGAGTTAGTTTGCAGTAGTCTTATTAATTTGTAGTTTTTTCTATGTTTATGTTATGTTTTTTTAGTCTTGTTTTATAGTATGTTGGCTTTTTTTTTTTTGAGTACATTGTTTTTGTCATCCTGAAAAGCTTAACCCACAACAATCAGTTCAAACAAAATGTAAATCACTAAGGTATTCCGCTTGTACGGATCGCTTAAAGAAAATCAGTCTTGGTTTTCAATGAATAAAATAGACCCAGGTTTATATTAAATAAAGCTTGGTTTAAATACGCATATCTGATTTGAAAATTATTAACGATCTAAATAAACTGCAATTATATTGTTTTGCAAAACTGACTTTTACCAACAACCTCTATCTAGGTTTCGACAGAAATAGTTATAGGAAAACTGGTTAAAAATATTATATCAAAATTAAAAGCGTTTTAATTCTGGTGTATAAGATCTGTTTTAAGACTGTTGGGAAACCTGATACTTGATATTAGTGCAGTGATGAATAATATCTACATGTAAATCAACCAAAAATTAACGACAGATAATAAAAGCAGGTTGTATAGTCCAGTGTTATGAGTAAAAGGACGAGGCTCGTGTTTAACACGATTCCCTTAAAACAGATTCGCCGTATAGTTTCTCAGCGGTCACATAGTCCAAGCTTTGTTGTAACAGACAGGAGGACTAGACAATCTGACCTGAAGATTACGTAAAGATCGATGGGTTTTGATCGTCTTCGGAACTGCTGGGATGGAAAGAACGCTCACAAGTGCGTTGCGTTTGGTTTATTTTGGATGTTCGTTTTCTATATCTAAAAAACTGAAATAAGACGTGCAATATATAGGAAAACCCTTTCATTGGTCAACACGCCAAGATGGTTTGCTAAAATTCAGCCGGGTTACATATATACACGTTTTTTTGTTATGCTAAACTTTCTATCAACTATTTTAATTCTCAAAGCTGGGTAGCATCAAGTATTATTCTAGGAAACTTATTACATATAATCGGTCGGTAGCAAAAAAAAGATAGGCGCGTAGGTGAACACCGGAGCTGCATTAGTGTCCCGCAGGTCGCGCGGGGCTCCGAATGTGTTAAGTGGAACGATTTCACAAGCAAAGATGGTTGCTAATATTCTCAGCCGGGGTTCGTTGGTTACTATATACACGTTTTTTGAAATGCTAAACTTATCAACATTTTAATCTCAAAGCTGGTAGCATCAAGAATATTCTGGAACCTTATAACAAAACTGGTAGCAAAAAGATAGGCGCGTAGGTGAACCACCGGAAGCATGACATTCGTTTTGTTACGCAGGATTGCGCGATGCTTGGGCTCGCATGAGCTCGGTAGGTAACCCGACACATCTTTGGCCAGAAATCCATTTTCATTTTTGCAACCTACAAGTTATCTTAACCTACAAGTTATGTTAGTCAAAGTAATTATGTTAGTCAAAGTTATTTATGTTAGTCAAAGTAATTGGACCAAGCTCGGTTTGTGGGCTTGTGGTCCACTAGGGTTTCTCTATTGCTTTTTTACATGGTATCCGAGCTCTAGGTAAGATCCACCAACAAAATTTGCTTTCCTCCGATCATCGGCTACTTCGCGATGATCCGGGGGGAGGAGATTCTGCCTATTTTATGGCTTTATTGTTTTTTTTATTAGGATTTATTTTCGTATTCAATTCATAAACCTTAAACCCGAGCCGTAAAAAAAAGTTAAGTTGTCTTCGATCAACTATATATTTTTTTCATCATCCATTTGTTTTCATTGTTGAAGATCATTGTCGTTGACAACAAAAGTTGATTTTCAAATTGACACTCCCTCGTAAAGGCAAAGCAAGCCATGACGTAAAAAAATCGTCACATAAAGGAGGATGTCACAAACAATTAAACAACTATGCCGCCAAATACAATTATGCTTCCGCTTAAACAAACAAAAAAGAAGATGAGGAAAAGAAGAAGCTGCTTTCAACATTCATTCCATTTTGTCTGTCCGAAAGACTGCCGTTCAAACTGCGAGGGAGTGTTAGACGATTAGATTATGGACCAAACCCGATTGTGGACTTGGGTCCATTAGGTTTAGGGCTAGTTATCTTAATCTACAAGTTATATTTTATTATAAATAGAGATGATATCTCATTATGTAAGAGATGGAAAAACACAATTCAATAATATCTCTATTGTTTTTTTACATGGTATCGGAGCAGGTCTGATCCTCATACCAAGGTGGCTATGTTGAGCCGCCTCTTTTATGCCACCCCGTCAAACCCTATCCATCTCGATTATCAAATACCTTCTTTCTTTTCTTTTTTCTTTGAGAGAATACTTTGAATTATTCTCCGTTCTAGGGATACTTTGAATTATCTCGTAATTTGTGTTGGTGAGAATACTTTGAATTATTCTTAATTTATAGGATACTTGAATTAATCCCAGTAATTTGTAGTGGATGCGATGAGAATACTTTGAATTATTCTCCGTTATATGGATACTTTGATTTATCCCATAATTTGTGTTGCTTTCTGCTTTTACCGCTGCCGATGAAGATTTGTCTCCGCTTGCTGTCGAAAATCTTCATCAGCAAAAAAAAAATATTGTTTAATGTTTATTTAGCTTTCTCATCCAATCTGAGCTTTCGCGATTTCGCCGCTCGGATTGTAGGTGAGTATTAGAGAATAAATGTTAGTCAAAGTAATTATGTTAGTCAAAATTGTTAGTCAAAGTTATTTATGTTAGTCAAAGTAATTGGCGTCCAATTAGAAGCTCGGTTGTGGGTTTGTTGGTCCACCTTGGGTTTCTCTATCTGTCAATATCTTTATATCTGTGTATGAAATAATACAAATCATCCTACGGGGGTTTCATTGTCTAAAAGTTATACTGTAGCTAAGTGTATCATGTACGTTGATACATAAAACGTAAAACAATCTAAATATAATTGAAAAAGATTTTATCGCACGGCCAGCTTTACGCTGCGTAGTCTATAGGAGGGATATAACTTAGAACTAAAAAGGTATTAGTAAAGCCGGTCAAAGAGTTTGGTCAAGATGTATACCCACAATGTCAGGGTACAAGAAGTTTTTTCTCATGTCGACGAACGGTGCCTTTGTTAGTTATCTCATAATTGATGTAACGTTTTATCGCATGTTACAACCTTTTGCAATTACATAATATTTTCACGTTTTATATATAAACGTTACACTATAAAACCATAATCACACAACTATAGTTGTTCTCCGTTAGAAAATCACGTTGCTATGCACATGTACTTGCCTAGTATAGTAGAAAGTAGGATGATTTTTTTTAACTATTAAATATAAATAGTCTTCTCTTTCTGTGTTTTTTTTAAATCATAAAAAGAGAAGCATATGTTTGTTTTAAAAAAAATAGGCGCGTGTGTTTTAAAAGTTTCCATTTTAATTTGATAAAGCATTTGATTGGTCATTGTTTTCTAAAGTTGACGTGTGCATGTAGCTATTTTTCTAGACATTTTTAAACTTACAATTTAAGATTAAAGAATGAGCATTCACTCTTGATAAGTAGTCTAGGTAGATATTGATAATTATGGCGAAAATATTAAGTGGTAATTTCTATAATAATCAAGGCAAATTAGTAATTTTTCTCATTCTTTTTCATTCCAGCAAACAAAAACAGAAGCATTTCAACTTGTCAGAACAAAAACAAAGTATAAAGAAAATACTAAATTGATAGATACTAAACTAAATCCTGCTGGTTTCTTGAAATTGCTTCTCCTTTGACGTGGCATACTGTCTTTTTGGTACTGCATTTTGGATTGCATTTTCTCTTGTATGCAAACTATTGTGGGGTGTGTTTTGATATGTGCATTGGACTCAAAAAATCACTACTATTTATAATGCAATATTCGGTTAAGTAACTTCAATTTCAAACACAAACACATCTGGATAATATTTGATTTTGAAACAATTGATAACAAACCATTCATTGATTTGTGCTAAATAAATTGATATTTCAATTTTTTTTATAAGAACCTTTTTTTGTAGGGATTGACATAATTAACATTTAAAACACTTATCATTTTCCTTCATAGTAGGCGTTTTTTATGAGAACCTTAAATAGGCAACATTATTCCCTCCATAACAAATTTCGTTTGAAATTCAAAATAACATGCTCAAATGTCATTTATTGTTTTTTTTTTTTCAAAATAGTAACACAAATCTAGGTGTCACTGATCTAGCGGTTTTGGACTTTTGCTTATTTGTTCACTATCCGGGTTCGAACCTTGCCTTTTTATTTTTAGAGATGAATTTAATTTTTAAGATTTTCACCCATGTATTCGTGGATTATATAAATGCCTCTACAGTCATTACGTGGTGGGCTTAGTAGAACTTATAATTGCTGTCATGGAAACTATTTGATGATGTAGAACTAGATTATTAGTGACCTGAATTCTTTGGTGATTATGTGACATTAATCTTGCCAAGTTAACATTCTGTATCCACTTATATATAGTGTAAGATATATAATAAAACGGGTGTTTTTCTATATTTTGATAGTTTGAAATTTCCTCATAAATTTAATTTTGTTTAAGAAAATGATGGAAAAATCAAAACTGAATGTACCCAAAAATTAAAAAGTTGACTTGCGATTCATTAAGTAGAAAGTTTGACTTGTGAATACTAAAACCGAAACACGATTTATTATGACGAGTACTCATGTTTAACAAACTGATTTTATAGCGGCTTATTGTGTTTTTTAACAAGAGCTTGTATTTGGTTGGGATTTGATAATCATTGTTAACCAATTATCAATAAGAAGTAAGCAGAGGATATGGTTATCTGTTTGGTTCATGTAATTAACACACATTAAATAAACAAGAAGGAACATGAAAAGTAAATAGAATAACTAACCCTCTGAAGAGGTCATAAGCGAATGTTATGAAACTAGTGACTAAATTGTCACCTCTACGGTTGCTCACACAACACGTCGAACAAGCACGTCACGATGATAATCGTTACTTCACGTCTCTTAAACACTAAGTGTTACTTTTGTTTCTTGAATCGAATATCACAAACAACCCGTGTTTAATACTTGTTCTAGATTCCGATCCAAATACCAAGTGATATGCGTTTGGATCGAACCAAGAAACAAACAAAAAAAGAAAACCCAAAACTGACCTTCGTGGGGCTCGTACCCAGGTCTGCTACAACAAAAGTGAATAGCACAACCATTGGACTACAAATCCTATGTGTGTAAAACAATTCTGTTGATAAGCATTTATGTCAAAATCTCATGCAATGGATATACTCCATACGTAATTAGTAATTTTTTCTCTTCTTTTCTTCCAAGCTAACAAAATACAGAAGCATTTCAACTTGTCAGAACAAAAACAAAGTATAAAGAAAATACTAAATTGATAGATACTAAACTAAATCCTGCTGGTTTCTTGAAATTGCTTCTCCTTTGACGTGGCATACTGTCTTTTTGGTACTGCATTTTGGATTGCATTTTCTCTTGTATGCAAACTATTGTGGGGTGTGTTTTGATATGTGCATTGGACTCAAAAAATCACTACTATTTATAATGCAATATTCGGTTAAGTAACTTCAATTTCAAACACAAACACATCTGGATAATATTTGATTTTGAAACAATTGATAACAAACCATTCATTGATTTGTGCTAAATAAATTGATATTTCAATTTTTTTATAAGAACCTTTTTTTTTGTAGGGATTGACATAATTAACATTTAAAACACTTATCATTTTCCTTCATAGTAGGCGTTTTTTATGAGAAACTTAAATAGGCAACATTATTCCCTCCATAACAAATTTTGGTTTGAAATTCAAAAATAACATGCTCAAATGTCATTTATTGTTTTTTTCAAAAGTAAACACAAATCTGGGTCATGATCTAGCGGTTTAGGCCTTTGCCTATTTGTTCACTATCCCGGGTTCGAACCTTGCCATATTATTTTTAGAATGAATTTATTTTTAAGATTTCACCCATGTATACGTGGATATATAAATGCCTACATGTCATTCTTGGTTGCATAGTAGAATTAAAAATTGCTGTCATGGAAACTATTTGATGATGTAGAACTAGATTATTAGTGTACATGTTTTCTTTGGTGATTAATGTGACATTAATATTGACAACGTTATACATTTGTATTACAACTTATATATAGTGTAAGATATATAATGAGTGTATCCTATATTTTGAAAGTTTGAAATTCCTCAAATTTAATATTAATTTAAAGAAAAACATGATGGAAAATCTAAAACTGAATGTTCCAAAAATATAAAAGTTGACTTGCGAATACATTAAGTAAAAGTTGACTTGAGAATACATAAAACCGAAACACGATTTATTATAGACGAGTACTCATGTATAACAACATGATCTTATAGCGGCATATAGTGTTTTTTAACAAGAGCTGTATTTGTTGGGATTTGATAATCAGTTAACCAATTATCACTACGAGTACGCAGCGGATATGGATATAGTTTGGTTCATGTAATTAACACACAATAAATAAACAAAGAAGGAACATGAAAAGTAAATAGAATACTAACCCTCGAAGTCAACAGCAAATGTTATGAAACTAGTGACTAAATTGTCACCTCTACGGTTGCTCACACAACACGTCGAACAAGCACGTTACGATGCTAGTCGTTACTTCACGTCTCTCAAACACCAAGTGTTACTTTTGTTTCTTGAATCGAATATCACAAACAACCCGTGTTTAATACTTGTTCTAGATCCGATCCAAATACCAAGTGATATGCTTTTGGATCGAACCAAGAAACAAACAAAAAAAGAAAACCCAAAACTGACCTTCGTGGGGCTCGTACCCAGGTCTGCTACAACAAAAGTGAATGTTGCAAATACCATTGGACTACAAGAATTCCTTTGGTGTAAAATTTCTGTTGAATAAGCATTTATGTCAAAACATCACATGCATGGATATCACTCCATACGTATACATTAATGTATATATTAGGGGTTTTGCCTTTTGTTATAAAGTAGGAGATAACAAATGAATAAGATGTTGTATTCGGATGTATAGGACGAGTAATTTTCTGTGATGTATGTGTCGTTCATAATGACTTAGGGGTGAGGGGTTTATATACCCTTCAAGCCCTAATCATGATAGAATTAGGAAACCTCTTTTTCATCCTTATCACAACTCTCCTTTACCCTTATCTCCAAGAACCAACGAACCTAGACACTCTCTAGAATCTTCATGGCTGGCTACAACACTTAGGCACCCATATGATTCATGTCTTGTCGTTTTAGGTCCTTTGGTTTACAATAGAAACATACGTGAAGTATTAAACGCACTCTAAGTGTCTTAACGTGTGTGTGCCCCCAATAGGCTCACACATTTCTACTCGTATATATTGCTAATCCAACTAACATATTCCAACAGCTCCCACTTGGGAGTTGAAGTAGCAGATTGCCCATATACTAACGACGGAAGACGGTCTAGCAACTCTAACATTCGTTTTTAAGATCTAGAATGTCTTCTGAGATCAAGTTTCATAAACATTCTCAATAGCATGGTGATATTTCTCTTGCTATAATCATCCCTTTGTTCAGATACCGTTAAACCATGGATATGGATCCTAACTCATTCCATATAGTTTAACCATTTAGATTCTCATTCTAGAACTTAATACAGATATACCAAATGTAATCAAGAATCATCTTGCATTACCCTTTAGGTGCGGCCACACAATTATCTGATTAATTCTGGAGAGGCGCCAATGGTACTATACGGCACATCAAGTGGAGGAACAATTCTTTGTTGTATCAATGTTGTGAATGTAGTCTTTATAACTACCATTTTTCAGGTTAGCGTTTGACTTAGAATTAAAAAGTGATATCCACACAACCAGACTTGGTTTGTTAAATCTCAAGTATAAGGATGAATTAATAACCATCTTCAATATTTTACTCATGACTAAGGATCCAAAAGTAAATATTCGAAGGTTGGGGTGTCCAATATGCATCCTTGTGAATAACATATGAGTTTAGAGGAACAATCCATATATTCAAAGATATAACCACACTCACATTTGTCTTTTGTAACAATATTCCCATACTGTTAACCGACAATGGACATGTTTAGAATGATATAATCACTCAAGGATTAAACATGCAAATATAGGATAACAATTATTATATGTATGAATAACAAATACCACGTATCTTTATTCATCAGAAAGTAAAAATTATCTTACAATCCCAATTATCTAAATACTAAAACAGATATGCATGCAACTATTAGCAAGTGAAGTCCAATTTTCCAACATTCTCACATACTTCTTTACAAAGATAGTACTAAATAGTTATCTGAGTAAATTTCCGAATACTTGTTTCAAATTCACAAATTGTGAGGAAATTGAATCGATATGATGTGTGTCGTATGTATTATTAGCAATACTATTGCAAGAATCATGTATGAAAATGTGGACAATACTTTATGAGGTATTTTCAGTCAACCCACATTACTTATCTCAGAATAATCTTTACAGTTCTAAAATGTAAAGTATTCTCATTCTTTATTGTGATATTGCAATTATACTATAAGATGTGCAATATTAGTTAGCAGAATTTCTATCATAAATGATAAATCCTTACTATATACTTAGACTTGATTATTCTCCAGTCATCATGTGTACACAAACAACACTATGCCTTTTATAATTCGTAAACATTTGTTTTAACAGTCACTAAAATCACTTTAATTATTGATACTTTTATCTAGTCATTAAACACTCTCTATTAGGATATTTGTTGTTGTTGTGATTTGCTCTTGTGCAAAAGTAACAACCAGTCTCATACACAATATAAGATATACATGATGAATCCTTTGTAAACACCAAGGTTTCCATCCATGTACATAAATTATCTCAAGTGCAATATATCATTTAAGACTTGCTTCAATGATGTATTGCATTGTGTTGGACTTAATTTCCGCATATGTTTATTTCATTCATTCCAATGTCGTATGTTTAATTTCCTAAAATTTACAAGTGAAGTTTCATTCCAACCTCAAGGACCAACATCTATCTTAGATGGAATGATACCTTCAATATGTTACACAACATATGAATTTGAATGAAAACATAGTGCTCCCACTTGATGTTAGGTGTACTCAGGAGTTATCTTTATTTAATCAAAAATCATATTCTGATTAAACTTAAGATCTCAGCTCCTAGATGCATGATCCAATCCACACTTGGATTCTATTATCTTGTATACTTTATAAAGATTATTTTAAACTCATAACCTTTTGATTACACACCGTCCTCGCAAAAGGTAATCATAAAGAAAAGAGTTATAAAACTTAATTGTCATCAAACAAATATAGACTCATAACCCTTTTGATTACACATCGTCCTCGCAAGGTAATCATTAAGGAAAGAGTTATGATCCTTAATTCTCCATATAACAGTCTGTATGACAATTAGTTATCTTTATATAATTAATGCGTGTAGAAAAGAAAGATTTAATCATAGTCAATTTCTTGAGTAAGATTAAAAACTCTTGTCATCAGTCAGGCATTAATATGTATACAATCTTGTCCTTATGAGCCCTTCAAAAGAAACTCATTCTCACCTCATATTTTACTGTTTGGTGAAAGAACAATCAATCTCAAAACATTGATTGTCTTTTAAGGATTGCATCTTTTCATTCATAGTTCTAAGATATTTATCAGATTCAAGATGTGATAATTCATCTTATTAGTTAGCAGGTTAATAATGACCCTTTAACTAATATTCCTCAGCATTGATATAAAAATATCACTCCATTGATGAGGCATCCTTACAGATTTATGAGCGAGAGAGTTACATTATACTTTGGTTCGACATTTTCATGCTAAACTTTAGTATGACATCAACAAGTGAATTCAGAAGGTTATGTATTTTGTTCTTGAATATTTTTAAGATCTATAGATGCTCCCACTTACTTTTGTAAGAAGAGACACTTCTCTAAATACTAAGTATTTAAGCAACAATAAATTGTTCTTAATTGGGACAACAAAATACATTTTATTTTCGTTTCATCTTAGTTGTTAATAATTATGATTCATAGTTATTAACAAATTTTAGGAACATAAATCAAGACATAATGGGATTCATCCCTAATAGATGATGTCTTAAATACCTTCTAGGTTAAAAATTTTATTGAGTGCATCCATGACACACGCAAATTTCTAACCTTGCATAGATTATGGAGTAGTTAGATTTAGAGTAATTAAAGTTACAGAAAACCAAACATATGATATAGTTTGTTTCAACACCATTAGACATACCTTGGTAGTGTTGTATTTATGAGTATTGGGAATTATGTGACTCTATCAGGAATTCCCTTAGATAACTTAATTCTCTATGGAGAATCAAATACTTGTCAATTGGGTCGAGCCAAATTTAATACAAAGTATTTTTTTCAACCAAGTGCATGCTATAATGTATATTTCTTGAATAAGTACTTTAACTCCATGCTCATGTGTTCACAAGAAGACAGAACAGTTCAAGAATTCTTTGATCATGTGTTTACAAGAAAACATGTCAAATACATTATATGTCTTTGAATAATTCAAGGACCTTATGTTAACTCTATGTTCATGTGTTTCAAGAAAACAGAACATGTCAAGTTATACGTTACAAGTCTCCGAATAATTCAAGGACATCATGTTAATGTGTTAACAAGAAGGTCATAACAATTTTACTACTTACTTTATGTTATCAGTCATTGATAATTTAAGGACTTTATAATTATGTCTTAACAAGAACATAATTATTTTAACTAAAGTAATTATGAACGCAAACTCTTGAGTTCAATGGTGATTTCAAGTTAATTTCATACTTCATAATCATGATTGTATAATTAACCATAATTATTTTAACTAAATCATATAGTCAATAAGTTGAAGTATCTTTATGTTATATCTTGACTTTTAAATGTAATAGGGCAACAAACATCTAGTGTGTTTAAGTCCTAGTAGATTTATTAGTTTTCTTACCTTGCGGTCAAGAGAAACCAATTAATCATATTGTTATATGTTGTTCCTTGCACACACTTAGGATTTCTCCCACTTGTGTACGGGACAACAATACAACAAACACTCGATAACAATATGATTGTGTCATAGATATTACAAGTAGATTTCAAACCATAATGTTGAATAAGGAATTGTGGATTTTTCTATAGATAGGAAAGCAACATCAGAAAGCCAACGTGTTATCTATAAAATAAAATGCAATTTTCCTTAAACTACGGTCGTTCATATTCGGAAATTAATGAATTATTTTAAAGCAAGCTAGAAATAATATAGGTAACTAAGAAGGAATTAAATCTTGTAGCTCCCACTGAAATTGAAAACCTCACATGAATGTTATTTCAGTTATAAAACGTAAAGCTCCCACTGGATTTGTCAACATTGTAAGTGTTACATCACCAGTAGAAATCAAATAGCAATTTATTTACTTTCCTATTCTCTTAGAATGCCTACAAGTAGCAATGTACTTAGGTATTGAGCAGAGAATATGAAATTCTACTTATGTAGATGAGGGACTAGCCATTCATGCTTTCTTTTAACTTGAATATTTAGCATGCAATTCCTCCTTTATCGTCTGCATAGCCACAAGGGTATTTAGCACCTTAAGGAATAATGTGAGTCTAAGAAAAATACCTAGCAGATATGCTAGTAATTTCTTTACTCATTGCGGTTTAAACTCATACATCGTGACAAGTGCAAGATGTCATATATATTTGGTAGCTATAGACAAAATGTTCTCTAGTTACTCAAAATATTTTATCTTTCAATTATTTCAAAGCCGAAAAGAAGGGTAATGAAAGACAGTAAATGAGTTTAATTGTAATTGAAAATTTTCAATTATAATCCTATCTTATTCTTGTCAACCAATGAGTATAGATAGAAGTGAGTCTCACCTTTTCTTACTAGGAAAAGAGACTATGTTTGTCTTTTGAAGAAAAACAAACTTTTGTTTACGAATTATGTTGCAAAAACACAATTAAACAGAACATAGAAAGTTCAATTTAGTATTTTCGATAATTAAATTCTTAATAGAATTAACTACCCAATTAATTTACTAATTAAGACTAAGATCCAACTTGACCTCCCACTTATTACCAAAGGTCTGACCAGGGCGTAAAAAAATAGGGCAAGAGGTAAGCGACGAGCGTTAATTGCATTTAATGCAACTCTTAAGTTTATGATACTTGTCAAAACATTAGTAATCAAGTAGTAATGTTAAGAGCATGTTTAGTATCATCTTATGCCTCGGGTCCAAGGTCTGACCAAGCCTACTCGAATTAAGTCGACCAAGCAAAAACTTGCAAAAATCGTCAGAGGTCTGACCAGAGCACAAAATTCGCCATAGGTTGGTAGGGCCCTAAGGTCTGACCAAAGCGGTCAAACTAATTGCACATGTTCTTGGTTGGCTGGCATAGACTTAAAATTTTCATAGGGGTATGCACATAAATGTGTTAAAAGCGTGTACAAAGAGGCATGCAAAACAACTTTATATCACTGATTTTAAAAACCTTTAGTAATGACACTGTAGTGACATGCCATGGTTCACGGTAACTCCAATTGAACGCACAAAGAAGCAGAGAATCAGGTCAGTGCAAAGCATATTAAAAACCTGAGTTCTTTAGGAAAAATTCTCCTTAAACTTCTCTTGTAGTTTGTTCTAGTGGATGAGCCGTACTTCCTATGAGTCCATAGCGTCCAGTTTTTAATCTTGAAATCAAGTTTCATAGTTTATAGTCTTATTAATTTTCTCAAAAATCAAATTTTGCACGAAACAAATAATAGGTCACAATGAGCATGTATTTAAACGTGTAATTAATAGACTAGTTTTAATATCATCTTTCACTAGGTATTAGTCCATATTGCATACAATTTAGCCGTGTAGACGAGTAAACAAGTAAATTATGCATAAGATAAATACATAAGATGACATTAAATTAACAAGTAAACATGTAAAATCCGAGTTCTTTCGCGAGTCTTCCCCAAATGGAGAACCATAAGACCCTTACTAGGTTTTCTGCTAAAGTACCTAGATCGCCCCATTCACCACATATTGTGATTGAGTGGGTCTTATAGCCAGAATATACAACAATAAAAAAGGAAGCATACAAGCTAAATTAACAATTTTAATTTTCCTTTTTAACCTATATTAACTTTTAATAGAATTCAAGATCAAGATCTACATATTTTATTCATCTTATGGCAAGGATTCACATATCATTGTCATATTTTACTAGTAAAACATAAATAAAATGTAAAAAAGCAGCAGATCATAGCATATGTTTCAATAATGGGCATGTAAAATAGGCGTATAATTAAAACAAAACGTGTAACCCATAAAGCTAAAACGAGTTGGCTCGTGATGCCACTATTGGGATTTAACATCTAGGTAACCAAGTTAACTACGAGTACGCAGTGGATTGGATCTAGTAATAGCATATGGTTAACACGTACATGAAAAGTAAATAGAAAGCGTACCTCTTAGCAATTGATCTTGAAAACTAATAAATCGACTAAAATAATCACCTCTACAGTTGCTCACACAATCACGTCAACTGAATATGTTAAGTTGTCTAGACTTGACTTCACAAACCAAATACCTTGTATTATATGAAGGTTACCAAACAACCTCGCTCATTCTGATGAGAGTAATTCCTAGTGTTGGGTCCCACGGATGGCGCCAACTTGTTGATACAAAAGTTAGCTTGGATCTAGTTTTATCCGAATAGGCTGCAATTCGGGTATAGAGTGCCTCGTTCTTGTACCAAGTGAATTCGTTGAAGGACCCTGCACAAGGAAATAAACACCGTTAACCTTATCGTGGGAGCGGATCCCACGATTAGACTCCGGCGTGAGAGTAAGTATGTGATTTTGAGAGAGTAATTGAGTGTAATTAGGGTTTGTTGGATACCTGTATTGATGCTAATTATGCTCCTTTTGTAGGCTGAATACCTTTTAGGGTTTCCGTATCTATCGGCCCAAGATGCGGCCGATATTGTAGAGATTCGTAATTATCCTACATGATTTAAATAAGTAAAGGATATCTTCTTATTTAATTAGATTATCCTTTCCTAAAGATAACTTGTAAAGATGTTGCGGTCACGGTCACTTGTGCCGCTAGCTGCGACCCGTAGGTCCAGGAGGCCGTGACCGCGAGTCATGGGCCGCGGACCCATTATCAGCTACTGAGTCCATTAGTATGAGTGGGCCGGGTCGGTCCATACTATACGTCATCATGTCCCCCCAGTCTAGGAGACGTGGTTGTGGTCAAGACCATGGTCACAGTTGCTAGACTATCAAACCACTCTAAGAATGAAAAACTGTCAACGCTATAGGTGGGGCCCCATAATAGAAGAACATGACACATAAACTGAGAAACGGCTAAGACGGCTGATTGATGGGAAAAGTGGCTCCCAAGTTATGTCACCTTTCCTTGTAATCCCTTAACAGTCCCAAAGGATTAAGTGGGAATGTGTCCTAACATCCAACTGTGCACAACATTCAAGGGGATAGTATAAATAGGGCCAGCGAGCAGGACTGTTCAAGTTTACACAATCTTTGAATCTAAACCTCCATTTTTACACACACAGCCGTATATGTTACCTATTCCTACGGAACCGCATCACACCAGGTTAGTATACAGCGCCATTTTTTAAAACTAGTTAGGGCTTGGGGAAGGATACCATACAAACTTGAACCGCCTTATCAATTATCTCCTAGGGATATCTGTAGAGTTTTACTAATGAAAGCAGTATTATCAGAGGATCTGCATCAGAGCTTCATGCTCTAGGAGAGACAGGATCGTAGACTTTTCGGAGAAAAATCGGCTGAAGAATTAAATGATACGAAGAAAAAGAAGATTATTTTTGGGTTTTCCATTAATTCACAATTTATTTTAACGGACAAAATGATAAGACAACTTAAACCTGATAATCTACTTACTTCACGGTAGCTCTCAAAAAGATAAACGCACAGGTGAGCGGAGGAGTAGGAATAGCGCGAAGCTTATTTCTCCTTTCGGGTCGTAGTTCCTAGGAACAACCCTCCTTATACCCACTTTATAGTTTGTTTAACTTTTCAAGGTGAGCCGTACGTCGTAAGAGACACAAAAGGCAAGTTTTTAAATCTTTTGTTCGAATTGGGAACCAACAAGTTCACCGGAACTTATTATGATAATACCTCAGTTGAGAATATTATATTTTGGTGTTTTACCAATTTGTGAATTTTATTTTCTTTTTTATGGACAATGTTTTTATATTTTTGATTTTTTTTTTCTTTTTTGGATTTTTAAATGATAATTATACTAAAAAGAAATGAAAAATATTTTTGTACTTTTTATATTTTTATAAAAGAAAATATTCACAGATTCAAACACAAATTGTCAAACGTAACGTCAAACGTAACGATAAACGTTTGCACAGCCTCCCCGGCAACGGCGCCAAAAATTGATCCGCTCAGACTATACCTTAAAATATATATAATATAATAAAATATCAAATATATAGTAAGAATAGTCTAAAAGCAGAGTCAATGATACCGAGAAGTAGTATAGAGTTTTCCCGGGTCGTAAATCCCCAACGAGGCTGGAATGGTAAATCGATACGATCGAAGATTTGAGTTTGAAGGAAGGAATGAGTTTGGGAAGTTGAATAAGTCAAATTAAACAATAACGGACTAAAACGTTTAAGAAAAACCTAAAAATTACGAAATTAAACTAGAAAACGAAACCCCGAATCCCGTACAAAAGGGGGAAAACCTAAAATCTTTAAAAATAACCCTACGGAAAATTTTTCACTTCTAAACTACTCTACGGGTCAAATAACGAAGAATGAAAAAGACTAGACCGAAAACGGAGTTCGTTTGACCCAAAAACGAGTCAAAACAAATTCCCGTACCCGGACCCGTTCTTTAAAAGAGGGAAAGTTATAAAAAATGACCCTACGAAAACTTTTATATTTTTCCTACAAACTAGATGATAAAATAAAATTTTCTAAAAAAGCAAAATATTTTTTTGATAATTTTTGTATTTATTATGAATTAAATAAACTTTTAACTAAATTAAATTATAAAAAATATTAAACGGTTACTAAAAATTCTGAAAAATTTACAACAAATACTAGACACTCTAATGGTCCTACGAAAAATAAGAAACAAAAATAAGCTACCTAAATAAGCCCGAAAATAAGCTTAACAGCTTTATAAGCTTATGTGCTCAAAACATACATAAATACCATTGCCCTTGAGTCTTTAACGAAAAAGACCCAAGGGCGCAGTGGTAAGTGTGTTAGTGAAAGGGGGTTTGTATCGAGAGGTCCCGGGTTCGAGTCTTGCTCACCCGGCCTCTTGTCTTTCCCCCTTTTTTATTTTTTCCTAAAAGTCTAGGGTAGAAAGTGTACAAAATGAAACTAAAGGATAGGCGGGAAAAGTTTTGGGAATTTACACTACTATGAAAATGACTAACCTTGAACTTTGGAAAATGTACCAAACACACCTCGCGACATAGCTTATTTTTAGCTTATAAAAAAAATGAGTTTTAGCAAAAACTTAAAACTAAAAAGTTATAAAAGAGCTTGTTCTCCACAACATTAACAAAGGCAACTTGGACTTTTGTGTTCTAAATAAGCTAGAAAATGAGCTTGTTTTGGGCAGAATACCAAATAAGCCTAAACAGCTTATTGGCTTTTTGCTTAAGCTAAAAGGCTCAAAATAAGCTGGAAAGTGATGAGACTAATCAAACTATGCTTTATCTACTTACTTTAACTAAATGTAGGTAAAAATAAGCTCTAAAATAAGCCAAACAGAAATAAACTTAAATTGACAGTTTATAAAAAAAAGAGAAAAGGCTACTTTAAGCTACTTTTAAGCTAATCTAGAAAGGGAGATAAGCTATACTACTTTGGGGGCTTAAAGAACAATTATTAAGCTACAATAAAAAGCTAAAACACCTAAGTGTTTAATAGATAAATAAGCTAGAAAAAGGTGCTGAACTTGGGTGCTCAGCACCAGGGGACAAACAGCAGTGGGTATGAGGGAGTTTTTGGCTTATTAAAATAAGCACAAGAGTGCTTTTTACCCCAAACCAAGTGAAAACAGATTTAAAAGGGATGGAAATGAGCTTAAGCTCATAAGCTTAAAGGCTAAAAAGCTCAATAAGCTGCTGAATTTGTGGCTTAAAAAGGAGGGTTCTAAAAAAAATTGCAAAGCCAAATTTTGACTTAAACTTGGTCAAACCAAAGGGACAGCAACAAGTGGTGTTTTATTTGGCTACAAACAACAACAACAAGCACACAAATAGTGTGCTTAAGCTGCATAAGCAGCTTGAGCACTTAAGCTCATTTTGGCTTAGTAGCTTTTTGACAGAAAATCAAAGGGTTCTTTAAAACTATTTTTTTTACTAAAAACTCTTGATTTACTAATCTAAATGACCCTACACACTCAGCCAAAAGTGGCTGAGTGCACTTGACCCATAACCAACCCTATATGACCCATTTTGCAGTTTACCCAAACACTCCCTTAAATTTGTAAAAACAATTTTTTTGACTGATTTTATGAAAGGGAAGCTTAGAAATGTGCTTGTAAGTGGTGTTTAACTTATTTTAAGACATTCTTATATAGAATAAACAGATTTAAAGAGCTTAAATAAAGCTTTGAATTTTTAGCAAATGCAAAATTTCAAAGAAACTCTTAACTTTTATTAAACTGAAAGTATTACAACATAAACCTTAAATAAGCTGAATACAACAATGTTAAAGCAAACTTAAGCAAATTTTACACTAAGAAAAGTAAAAACAAGATAAAAAATATGGTGTCGTTCTTCGGCTTGTGTTTTCTTGAATTTATATAAGCCTCAAGTCTTCACAGCTTCTTTCTTTGTGTTTCTTGTGTGAGTTGAAGCCTCAGCAACAAATCCTAGCCCTTTGATCCTTTTTGTGTTACTTTTAAAGCCATATCCACCATTGATGTTTCTCGGGTTGAGGGGGATTGCCAACTTGGCAGGTTTAAGAGGTTAGTGGGTGGTGGGAATGGGTTTAACCGGGTAAAGGATGGGTTGGGTAAAAGGATTAGGTGTATCATGTGATGGTGGGGGAATTGAGGAGGTGGCGGGAAAGGGTTAGGGAAGAGAGCCCGGGATTGGCTGTTATAATTTGAAAGTTCCAATTGCCCAAGAAGAAACCCCCAACTTTCTTTCACTTGCCACTTCTGTTTGTCCCCTTTTTTTTAGTTATAAACAAGTTTAAACAATGGCAAAACTGCCCCTTGTGTATTAAACACAAAGAATTAAAGAAGGAATGAGCAAATGGCAAATTCGGTCCTTGCCTTTTAAAGAGATAAAGGTTTTGGAAAATTGCAAATTCAGTCCCTTTTATTTTTTAAAACACTTTTCCTTTATAAAACATTTTCAAAATTGACAATTTCAGTCCCTGAGGTTTTATAAAAAATTGTTTTGGGCCAGGGTCTGGGCTTGGGTTATGTATTGGGCCCAACTGGGTGTGCTTGGGCCCAATAAGGGTTTGTGGGCTTGTATTGGGCCCAATTAAGTGTGTCTGGGCCCAATAAGGTTTAGGCTTATGTTATTGGGCTTTTTAAGGCCCAATAAGGTTTGGGTGGGTTTTGTGTGTACAATGGCTGAGATTGGCTTGTTCAAGGGCTAGGATCGGGCCTTCAAAGTCTTCATAGTCTCTGTCAATTGCACACAAATGGGCTGTTGTCATTGATTGAGGGCCCATTTGGTCTTCACAGTCTTCATCAATATACTATTGGGCTTTCCCGGCCCATCAGATGGGTTGAGATTGCAACCAATAGTATTCTTCAATTACGGCTCCGGTTTTGACTGTTGATTTGTTGAGTTGACTTTGACTTGACTGATCTGATCTTTGGCTTTGCTTTGGCCTTGTCCTTTACAGCTTTTCCATTCCGTGTCCAGTTTTGTTGTTTTGGCTTTGTTTTTCGTCCTTTTCTTGGTTATCTGTTCCTGCACAATACAAATGTAAAACAAACATATCTTTGGCAGTTTTTGTCTGTTTTTGGTCATTTAAGTCCGTTTTTAATGGAAAAAGGTATGTGTATTTAAGCACATACCATCTTTCATCTTATCCAAGTTCTCACCATCTCTGGTTAGGTAACAAGTGCAACCAAAGATGTGAAGGTGTTTGATTGAGGGTTTTCTATCATTAATGATGTGATATGCCATTTTCTCATGAGTTGGGATGATGATTGATCTGTTTTGAGTATAGCATGCGGTTGCAATTGCTTCAGCCTAAAAGAATAAAGGAAGTTTAGAAGCTGAAAGCATCGTACGAGCAGCCTCAACGAGAAGTTTGATGCTCAATTCCTTCTTCTTTAAAGAATGCATTAAGTGTCTTGTTTAAGAACTCAGTGCCTCTGTCAGTGCGAACAAAAATTACAGGGGCTTGAAGATTTCTTTGTATCATCGTGAGAAAGTCTTTTAAAACTTCTGGTGTTTCATCCTTGGAATGTAGAAAGAGTGTCCAAGTATATCTGGAGTAGTCATCGACAATTACCAGAATATATTTCTTCCCATTTATGCTAGCAACCCGCATTGGACCACATAAGTCCATATGAAGCAAATTTAACCGTCCTTTTGAACTTGAAACAGTCTTTGACTTGAATGAACTTCGTTTTGCTTTACTCACTTCACAAGAGAAACATAGTTGATCCTTGACATACTTTAGTTTTGGTAAACCAATCACAACATCTTTCTTTGAAAGCAAGTTGATGTAGTCGAAGTTGAGATGAGAAAGTCTTCGATGCCATAAACTCTAAGAGTTTCTAAAGGAAAATGTTCATTTATGTCTTTGTTTTCTAACATATCCTTATGAGGATTCTCAAGTCTAGATAAATGATCCACCGCGAGGTTCTCACTTCCTTTTTTATCACGGATGGTGATATCAAATTCTTATAGGAGAAGAACCCACCGGAGCAACCTCGGCTTGGCGTCTTGTTTGTTTATAAGGTACTTTAAAGCCGAGTGATCCGTATACACTATGCTTTTAGATAAGACAAGATATGGCCGAAACTTTTCAAAAGCATACACAATAGCAAGCATTTCCTTTTCCATGGTAGTGTAATGAATTTGAGCTTCTGTCATTGTTTTACTAGCATAATCTATAGGCTGAAAGTGCTTCATCTTTCGTTGTCCTAAAACCGCACCAATCGCGAAATCACTTGCATCACACATGAGTTCGAAAGGTAGGTTCCAATCCGGGACAACTAAGATTGGTGCTTCGGTAAGCTTCTTTTTAAGGGTCTGAAAAGCATCAATACAATCCTTAGAAAACACAAACGGTGTTTCCTTCTCAAGAAGGCGAGTCATCGGTCTAGCTATTTTGGAAAAGTCTTAGATAAAACATCGGTAAAAACCTGCATGACCTAGGAAACTTCTAACACCTTTTACAGTAGTCGGGTGAGGTAGCTTAGCGATAACATCGACTTTAGCACAATCGACCTTTATTCCCAACTTTGAAATTTTATGTCCTAACATAATTCCTTCTCTACACATAAAGTGGCACTTCTCCCAATTAAGAACTAAATTTGTGTCTTCATACCATTTTAGCATCTTTTCTAAATTAGAGAGGCACGAATCAAAACCTATCCCAATAAACTAAGAATTCACATAAACTCTTCCATGTCTTTTTCGATCATATCATGGTAATATGTCCATCATACAGTTTGGTAAGTAACGGGTGCATTACACTAGCCAAATGACATGCGGACGGTAAGCGAATGTTCCTTCGGGCATGTGATATAGTTGGTTTTCTCTTGGTCATGGGGGGCGAGGATCTATTGGTATTTGGATATATACCCCGAATATCCATCGACGGTATATACTCATTATACTACTTTCCCGATTTCTCATCTATCATCTGAACCACGACATTGGTAATGGAAAATGATCTGTTCGTGTCCTTTCATTAACTTCAATATAGTCGATACAAACTCTCTACCCGGTAACTAAACGTGTCGGAATTAATTCATTCTCTTCATTAGCAACAACGGTTATTCCTCCTTTCTTGGGAACACAATGCACTGGACTAACCCATGGGTTCTCAGAGATTGGGTAAATCATACCGGCATCAAGAAGTTTGAGGACCTCCTTTTTTATTACCTCGTGAATTTTTGGGTTAACCCGTCTTTGACTTTGAACCGTGTTTGTAATCATACACTCCATCGGATTTTATGTAGTCACAAAACGAGGGTCGATACCCTTGATGTCGGTGATTTTTCAAGCAATGGCCCGTTTATGAGATTTGAGCACTTTTAAGAGAGCATCTTTTTCATTATCTTTTAAACCTTTTGCAATAATCACTGGTAACTTGTCATTTTCTTCTAAGTAAGCATATTCCAAATGAGATGGTAAATCTTTTAACTCTAATTCTGAAGGTTCTTCCATTGAAGGTTTTGCCTTGATTATTTCTCCTTGCTTTAGGTTCATCGGAGGGAGTTGAAACGGGTCATTATATAACAATTTTTCAATTAAGAAAATATCTCCCTCCGGATCGCAATTGGCATGATCAATTTTCGGTGAAATCGAATCATCCTTGAGATAGGCTTCGATCTCTTCTAAAATGAATTCAGAAGTAAGAGGCTCAGACGTCGGGGTGGGATTGCCACCGGAAGATTTATTAGAAAACCCTAGCAATTCCGAAGCATACTCCTCACAAACCTCATCAATGATGTCAATTCGGTTTATCGACTTGTCATTTGTAGAGGAGTATCTCGTAGTTTGATCTAGATTAAAAGTGATGGCTTCGTTATTAACCCGAAGGGTTATTTCTTCTCCATAAACATCAATTAAGGCACAACCGGTTCTTAAAAAGGATCTCCCAAGTATGAGAGGTACTCGAGGATCAGCTTTAAAATCTACAACAACAAAGTCGGTAGGAAAGTGGAACTTTCCCACTTTGACATAAATGTCATCGGCGAGTCCTTTAGGATGAGTTATTGATCGATCCGCTAACTCAAGAGTCATCCGAGTGGGTGTAAGTTCGGGTAAGGAAAGCTTTTTCCAAAAGGAAATGGGCATAAGATTTATGCTCACGCCAAGATCGGCCAAGGCGTGACATACATCCATTCCCGGGAAATTACATGGTATAAGAAACTTGCCAGGATCTCCAATCTTTTTAGGAAGCTTTTTGAGGAGCATCGCCGAGTAATTCTCGTTCAACGGTATCTTAGCTAATTCAAGCAACTTTTCCTTATTCATGAGCAAACTCTTAATCGTAGGAGCAAATCTTGGCATCAAAAGTAAAGCATCCGCGAAACTAATGTCGAATCGCAAATCTTGAAAGATTTGAAAGATCTTCTCCATTTGATTTGAAGCTTTGTCACGTGACTTTTGATCATTACGTCCTGAAGGATATGGAATATTCGGCTTAG
>BQNB010005599.1:0-75462 GCA_026074375.1 Tanacetum coccineum
GTTAGATTGTTAGTTGCCTCGTTAGTTTCTTAGGATTTTGCATCGTTAGTCCCTAGTTAAGTTTTTAATAAAGTTAATTAATTTTGATTAATAATTAGGGTTAGATTTTAATTAGTTTAATTAGTTTTTAATTAAAAGATAGAAATTAGGGCTTTTATTCTTAATAATTTTCTTCACTTTTTCTTAATCTAGTAAAATTTTAGTTTAAATTTTTAGGATTAAATTTTAGTCAAATTGCTTAATAGTGCATTTCCGTATTTGTTTAATTGTTCAATTAAATTTTAGTTTTTATTTCTTTCCAAAATCAACTATCTTTGCTTCATTCAAATCAGGATCCGAACTTAAAACGTGGTCTCAATTTCACTAGTCATTGGGGATAACGACCCGGGTGAGCATACTTGCCCGGTCAAACATACGTATTTTATATATATTATATATTATTTTTGTAAGTTTTGACTCTTTACTTTGGTTAAAGGTGATTAGTTGAAATTTATCTAAGTAGTATTATAGTTATATATTTTATATGTATAGCAAACTGCAATCAGAAATCCTGTCAAGAAGATTCTTCTTAAACTGAATCTATCTGATCACAGGTCGATCCTCATGGATTTGAACGTTACTCTAACCAAACCTGGGCAAATGACAAAGCCATATTCGTCCCCTCGCTTTATTGCTAACTGTTTTATGCAGGCTACTTAAAGATGGTGGTGGAGGTTCCTGATTCTAGCTGACTCACAAGATCCATAGCCACATGCTCATACCTGACCGACAAAACTGTTTCAAGACTTCCGCTACTCTGATACCGTACGTCTTTCTTGAAGTGACGAAGTATTAAAGTCAAAGAATTTCAAAGAAGACTTCCGCTACTCTGATACCGAACGTCTTTCTTGAAGTGACGAAGTGTTAAAGTTAAAGAACTTCAAGAAAGATGCAACATTAAAGCATTCCAAGTCAACAAATCAAGAATGATATGAGCATGTCGATCCAGAAGTCACAAGATCACAAGATGACAAAGTAACAAGATGGCCAAAACGAGATTATGCTTGGTTGATGATCTCACAGTGCTCAAGATCACATCTCCACTTACAAGTAAAGATAAAGGAACAAGCTCGAGCCTAAAGTCAAAGATTACTACAACATATTCACAAGAGAAAGTCAAGTTTATGAGCTAAAGACTAAGAGATATAGCATAGTATGCTAGGTTTAAATTTTGTAAAATGAAGTGACCCCCCTTAGGGGGAGATTGTTGGAAACAAGAAAAGTATCGGTTACTTCCAAGTTGTAATAGTCTTAGCCCGTAGTTTGTTATATGATTAGTCTAGTAAGCTAGTCTAGCCCAAGGCCCATGGAAAGCCCGTTAAGGCCCATGGCCGGCCATCATAGTACTATATATACACCTCTCCACGCCTTTGAGAGGTGGTTGGTTGGTTGGTTGGTTGGTTTTTGTATTTTACTTTTCATATATGCATTTCATGTTTTCTTACTTTCTCTCTCTAGAAACAAAACCTTCCTTCCACTCACTCTCTCTAGTTCTTGATTGTTTATCATAGATTACTAGTATTCTTCAAAAGGATATTTGGGTGTAATCCTAAAATTTACCAATTTAAACAAGTTACTCCATCTAAATCCATAGTACTTATCATTGCGGTCTCAAGTGATATACCAAGACAAGTTCTAAAGTCTACAACATCATCGGCACACTCATATTTTGTAGAATTTAGGTAAACATTTGGAAACCGAAAGGCTAAATCCTCATAATATCTAACAAGGATTATTGTGTGCGGGTTATGTATCAAGTAATTTCACAAAAGTACACTTGAATTTTTTTTAAATTTGAGCATAATTTAAGCATTTTAATGTGAAAAATAGGACAAGTAAACATTCTAATTTCATCCCTCCACTTAAATTAAACAACGTCCTCGTTGTATATATAAACCATTAAATACGGGAATTTTAAAAAGAATTAGAATGAGAAACTCCCCTGATAATTGCTTGGTAGATTCTCCAAGTTGCGTTTATGAGCAAGATTGTGTGTTGAACAGTCGTCTTGAGGTTTCAAGACTCCAACACTTCAAGATCTCCAGATTTGTAAATACATCACCAACATCATCGATTTCCCTTCACGAGGTCCTGTGTAAATTCTCAAAAAACAAATGCAATTCTATCTTCGTGTATTCGTTTGGTTAGACTCGAAATAAATACCTAAAATTGTACAACAAGTCGATACGCCGTATCTATTCCCTAAGATACGCCGTATTGATAATACGTCGTACCAATTGTGCTGAAAATAAAGACTGGATAACGTCCAGAAGGCTAATATGCTGTATCCATGGGGTTTGGATTGTATAGACAGTCTGGGAAGACAAATTCAATAAAAAAATTGAAAATACATTCCGGGTTGTCTCCCGGCAAGTACTTTTGTTTACAGAAAAGTATTTAAGTTAGACTTGCCCCAATTTAATCCCATCCTTATAAAAAAATTTGGGATCGAACGGGATGCCAAATGGCACATACAAATTCTTGATTAGCAAAATGAATGGCATCCCTTTGGTAAGATAATTCCAAGTCACGATTTTAATATTTAATCCCTTGATAAAAGTTTCAGTTTTGAAAAATTTATTAGATGTATCATGACTTGTTTCCAAAAGCTTATTTGACACATGTGCATAGGCACCAACATTGGTATTTACTACATCACCCCTCGAAGACTGTTTGATATTAATTTTATCATCATCATTGTCCTTATCTGATTTTGAATCATCAGGTTTAATTACGTTAAAAGGAAATAGATCATTAAAGTATAAAACGTTTTGTTCATTTTCATCACATTCGGACAATGATGTTTCAACTTTTAAATCAAATTCATCGATATGTTGAGGACTTAAAGTGGGTTCAGTTAAGAAATCTAATTTAGACGTTTGAGCATCATTTTAAACAATGGCTGGAAATTCTTTCTCAAATCTTTAAAGTAGTCTAAATCATCAAAAGAACTAACCATAGGCTCGGGTGATGGAAGCAAAGGCATATTGACTTTATTATTTTCTGAATCCGTTTTCAAATCATTGACAGAAATAATTTTATAGGAAAATGAATTTTTGTCATAAATCACCGTGTAATCTTCATCGTTGGATTCGTCAAACGATATTCTAAAGTCAATTTCATCATTAAGAGCACTTACCGTGGGTTCACAAAAGTGTGTTTCATTCGATGTCAAATTATCATTGAAGACTATGGCTGGAAATTCGGTTTCAACGGATCTGAGATCGTGAACGTCCTCATCATACCATATCTTACCATACTTAGCAGTTTCCCAGTTAAACACTTTACCACGCCTACGAGCTTTTTCTTCCTCAAGCCTGATGTATTCTTCCATAGTCATCTTGGGGTCATCCGTATTTACCTGTAATAAATATGCTTGGAAGGAAAACTGTCAAATAGCTTAATATGCCGTATTTAGTGAACTGAATACACCGTATTGATGATAGAGTCGAATACGTTGTATTGGCTTGAAAAAAATTATACACCGTCTCCAAGAAAATGAATATGCCGAATTAAGTATTCGACTCAGAAGGTTACAACGAACTGTAATAATGCACACAAACACACAATATGCAAAATATACAATGCAGAAATCAAACACACAAAACAAACACACAAATATGCAAATTAATCTAAACTAAATCTAAACTAAACTAAAACACCAATAAATAAGAATTAAACAACTTCACTCCCCGGCAACGGCGCCAAAAACTTGATGCGTCATTGTGCGTAGGTATTATTTGTTATTAAGTTTTACTATTTATTTTATGTCGACTATACCTAAAAACAACACTTTAACGGGGAGTGTACCCGGTCAGATGGAGTTTCGTGGTAAGTAGGGTGTCGATCACTAAGAGCGAGAGCATTAATCATAATTCTATCAGTATTTTAGTTATTTAAGTTAAACCTAAAACTAATGCAAAAGGAGGATTTCAGCCTGAGAGACTGGTACAAGGTTTAGTTATCTAACCTAAGGTTTTAATAAAAAGTAAAGCAATAAACACACACAAGAAGATAAACAAACGATAGAGAAGCGGTCGAGAACTAATGTAAGGAAAACGTATCAACCATGAATAATCTGATAAAACGCAGGTTTGTTTATTTTGTGCAATGATTATCTTATCTCGAAGGGCATATCATTCCTAGACTTAGGCGGTACTTCTTCCTAAGACCTAGACACAATAATTCTGTCACAATTAGACGCATCCGCATAAAGCATCCTTGTGTTGATTATAATCTATCTTAGGATCTAAGTAATGGTGCTTTTACTAAACCCTAGCTCATCGAGACTTTACCTATTTACTGCTTAATGGCTCTTTATATACTAGTAGTCCACTGTCAGAGTCTTTACCAATGGAATAAGAACGTACTCCGATGAATACCAAGAGTCACCTTAGGCTCAACTCAGCCCACTAGTCTGAAAGGCAAAGATAGGTCAATATATTTATTTTTTTTTGTGATCCTATGATTCTAGATATATAAATTGCAATATGAGAGCTATCCCGAACTCTTAGCCTACGCCCAAACAACACCGAAGTTGCAACGCATTAATATGTAGGACTAGACATGTTGAATATAGTCCGTAAACTGAAAAGCACGTAAAACGAATTTAAATCGAAAAAATTAAACAACAATCAACGATAAATTAAGCAATCAAGATAAACAAACCAAACATTAGATCTTCATAAACACGGCTGATACCTAAAGGTATCAGCCGATAGTCATTGTAAAAATACACACGGTTTGATATATGAATGATTAAATTAAAGAAACCTTAATCGAACGCGTATTTGGTTGCGCGAAGATTACAAGAGTTTTCCTATGATCTCGAGGCTCTTTTCTAACCTTCCATGTTCCTTTATTCGTCTCTTGGTCGACTTGGTGGTTTAGGGATTCACTTGCATACCTAAAACTGAGTTTAGGATCATTTATTTATAGAGTCTGGAAACTCGTCGATACCCCGTATTGAGCAATGTGAGATACGGCGTATTGGGGATTTCTTAGAGTAAGGACCACGTTTGATATCTTCCAGAATATTTTATTACTATATTGTGAATACGGCGTATTGATGTCTCCTGGATACGGTGTATTGGGTCTTCAATCCTTCATGGTTATTTGTGAAGTGTAGGCACGGATACGCCGTTTAACACCCCGATAATTCACATAGCAGCGGAAGCTAAATTGGGGTATTACTTCATGAATCAACAGTCATAATGATAGAAAATAACTCAAAAGAGACGTTTTGGAAAATTCAGTTATCATTCAATATCATATCAGAGTTTTACAAAAGGAGGTCCCAAAATACATTAAAAATATAAAGTTTGAATGATAACAAGTTTGGACGTCTTCAAGTCCATGTCACTCCATGCCTTAAACTGCTTAGTTACCTGAGATAAACATGCTAAAAAGGTCAACACAAAGGTTGAGTGAAATTCATAGGTTTGTAATGAAATGGTTGAATACAAGTCATCATAAGTGGTAATAATTGTACAATTACAATTATCATGGAAAACAATATTATTTCCCTAAGCTCGTGTTAGGAATTATTGTAAACAGACTTAAGTCTGGTAGTTATAGAGTTAAGTCTGGTAGACATAGTTAAGTCTGCCAGTACTAAGTTAAGTCTGGCAGTACTATAGTTAGTACTGGCTTTGTCTAATTAAGTCTGTTTATGTAACAGAATATTAGTAATAGTATCTTAAGATATCTTAGTGAAAAAATGGAAAGATATGCATTATCCTTTTACGCGTTTTATAAGCCCATTAGGGTTTCCTTGGTGTATAAAAGGAACCCTACGACATAGTGTTTGATACATAGAACCTTAATAGAAATCAATAGAAAATAGCAAAGTTTTACATTGTGTTCTTCTTAGTACTTGTGTTAAGATTCGGCATTAGCACATAGTATTCATAGTTACTGTCTCTCAGTCAAATCTGGCAATGACTATGAGAACCAAACCAGATGTTAACACTTTATCCATTGATGACTTATATAATAACCTTAGGGTTTTTGAGTAGGAACTTACAAGTACCTCGAAATCATCTGCAAGTGCTCAAAATGTTGCTTTTGTTTCACACAGCAAGAGTAGCACTAACAAGGTTAAGTCTGGTCATACTGGTGCCTACAGTACTTATACTCCTTCTACTTCTTCAAACAATATTCCAGAAAGAGAAGTTCCTACTGTTTTTGCTGATGAAGTTATTTATTTACTCTTTGCCAAACAATCAGAAGATTTGGACTTGCTTCATGAAGACCTAGAACAGATTGATGATATGGACATTAAAGAGATGGACATAAACTGGCAGATAGCAATGATTGCTATTCGAATGAAGAAGTTTTACAAGAAGACTGGAAGGAGAGTCCGGATTGATGGAAACAAACCTGTTGGTTTTGACAAAAAGAAGCTTGAATGTTTCAAATGTCACAACACTGGTCATTTTGCTAGGGAATGCCCATCCAAGGGGACAAATGATGGAAAGAAGAGAGACTCTTTTTATCAAGATCAAGGAGCTGGAAAGAAAGAGCAGAATCAGAACTGTTTGCTGACTATGGATGATGGTGTTGTCAATTGGGGAGAACATACAGAAGAAGAAGAAGTAGAGACAAATCATGCACTCATGGCAATCAGCTCAAATAATGAGGTATCATTATGTTCTAAAACTTGCATTGATTCATATAATAAACTTAAAACACTGTGTGATGAACAAACAAATCAGTTAGGTGAACAAGAAGTAAAAATACTTGCCTATGATCAAGCTGTTAAGAAATTAGAAGCTCAAGTTGTTACTTTTCAAAAGCAGCAATTATCTTTAAATGAACAGCTTACATTTCAGGCAAATGAATTATATGAAAAAGATGAAAAGCTTAAAAGATATAGGAGAATAGGAATGAAAGCTGTAAAAGAAAAGGAACAATTGCAGAAAACAGTAGATTCATGGAAGGATTCTTCTAAAAACCTTTGGAGATTAGTTGATTCTGGTATGAGTTCAACTAGTAAAGTTGGCTTAGGGTATGAAATAAAATCAAATGATGAGGTTTTAAGCTATGAGGAAGAAATGAATAGTACTGTGTTTAATTGTACAGAAGAAGACTTCATTGACAAACCTTTGTACAGTAGATTTTCAAAGACTGATAGTTTCAAAGGAGTTCCACATCCCTTAACTGGGGACTATACTCCTAAACCACAACAGGAAATTGATGAATCTTTGTATGTTTATGGTAAAAAGGGACCTCAAAAACATAAAACTAGTGTCTCAGATGACAAATCTAATGAGCATTCTACCTGTCAATCAAATGACAGTGAAGGATCTTTTGGAAATCCCTCTGAGCACTCTTCTGAGTCTGAATCAGAAAGTATAAGTGTACCAAAAGAGATGTCTACGTCTAAGTCTGTTACAACTAATGAAAAAGTAGTGTCTGAACCAAAATCAACAGAAGTTGAACCTAGTTGTGTAACACACGTAAAAACTCCTAGGCAACAAATGAAAAATAAAGAGACACCTAAAGTTAACATAAAGAATTGGAATGAAATGATGGAAAGAGAATTATGGGAAGGTTACTCTTTCATCAAGAAAAAGTGTTTTGTTTGTGGCAGCCTAAGTCATTTGATCAGAGATTGTGACTTTTATGAAAAGAAAATGGCAAGAGAGGCTGAGCTTAAGAAACAAAGGGTTTTTAATACTGGTAATGGGGTGGCCAAACCAGTATGGAACAATGGATCGCCAACGTGGCATAAGTGGTGTCAGAAGTTGTCAGGGCTTAGCCTTCTAGAAACTCATAGACGCGTCTGTGGGTGAGTGAGTTTTTACCTTGTGTTAAATGTGAGTGAAAATGGGGTGGAGGGAAAACGTGAAGAAGATATCAGTAATTGCTTTGACTGTGTGTTGACCCCCTCAGTTATAAGTTTGTTTGACATGGGCCAGGAGCTTAGGCTTTGACTTGTTATATGGGCCAGGAAGTGGATTTTGGACTTGGATTTTAAATTTTGTAAATGAGTTAAAGTGCTTAAGGCTTTAGGGTTTAATAAGTATAATATCTTAATAGGCTGATCCGGCCCATTAAAATGGGTACAAGTTGGCCCATTAAAAATATATACGCCTTCGGCTTTGACTTTTCGCGCTCAATCCATTCACGTGCTTGGTTTTGTCCGTCTTTCTTTATTTTTGTCCTTTTGTGCAATATCTGTTACATGCAAGACACAATTCATAATACAAACGAATACAATGCATTTTTTTGTATTTATTGGTCATTATTGGTTTTTTAGCTCGTTTTATTAGGTAAAAGGTTTGTGTATATTACAGCACATACTAAAATCCCCATACAAAAACTATTGCCGTGTCCTTACGCAAATGTCATAACAAAACTTAGGAAAACTAAAATTTATCAACCCCTAGGACTAATTACTTTGGAGAAGTAGCTAAGTCTTCATTAGGGGATTAAGAAATCACTAGTTTTGAAAAGCCCCTCGTTTAACCATTTTTAAGCATTTATTATTATCATTCATACATATCATAACTTTACGGAACAAGAAACACTAAAAGGATAAATTCATCGTTCTTGATTTTTCACTGTCCCCAAACCAAGCTTAAATGGAAATCATGTTAAAAACAAGTTAGATGCTAACACTACTATAATGCTTAATTGTAGTATGCATATCTATTCCCGCTCCCATTATTCCTAAATTCCTCTAAAGATTTTATTATTATTATGGTGGACAAATAAAGTAATGTACTTATTCATATAAGTAACTCAGTTTAGAACAATAAATTAGTTTGAAATACTTTCATAAGAGACGATTGGTGTGTATAATGTCCACATTAAGGTTCTAATTTCGCATGATTTAGGGGTTATCCTTTTAGATAACCCCGGAGTCGAGATTTGGCTTTATTCTTATTATTATTGCAACATTGTTAAACCTCGGTCCTTTAAACAACTGCCACATCGGTATGCGAGCTGACCATGGTCCAGGAGTCTTATTTCGACCTTGGTAATTTCCTCGACCTTTTAGAAGGCTGCTCATCGGCACCACCCCCCACTCATTTTTCTCACCTTGCTTTTTTGTGAGCCGGCAAGATGCAGCAAACTTTTATCAGTCTCGGATTATTACTATGTGCCTTATTTAGAAGACTGCAACATCGGTTGTGAGCCGGCAAGATGCAGTAAACTTTTCAGACCTAGTTTTTATTATCATTATTACCTCCACCCTTTAAACGACTACCACATCGGTTGTGAGCCGGCAAGAGGTAGTGGTCTTATTTCGGCTTTGGTTTATTACATAACTTATTATAGCCAAATTTCAAGTCCTGCGATCTTTTAACAACTGCCATATCGGTTGTGAGCTGACAAGAGACAGTAGCCTATTTCCCAGCAACACTGACAAAACCTCGATGTGTACCTTACTTTCACCAGAAGAATCTCTACGGAAGTAATGGAATTTAAAATAAGAATCGCCAAAAACTAAAGTAACTTTATTTATTCATATATTATTTAACGTTTATTAAGCTAATGGGAGCCAAAAATAGTCAACAATTAACCTCTTGAGCCTTAAAGAGATCCAAACTACTCTATTTTTGCATTAACTTATATAAAACTCTATCATTTCTCGTTATTTGCAAATTTAAAATCTTTACTAAAAAGATCCGTGAAAGCTTAGTCTAATAAAACAAGCTTTGCATATTTAAAGTCTAACATGAAAACTTGCAAACTCTTGGCTTTTTCAAGCTAGAATTCGCATTTTAAAGCTTCTTGTATAAAAGACTAGCAAAAGCTTAAATTTATATAAGTTAAGGGGCAAGCTAGAGTGCAACATGCTCGATCAAGTCAAAATTTATTCATAAAAAGACAAAACTATGTGTCAAAACACTTATTTTATTTTTGAAAAAAAATTAATTTTGGCATATTTTTGCTATTTTGGTGGAAAAACGGGGTTACGTGAAGACAAGGCAAATGTAAGTAAGATCGAATCGAAGATTCCCCCCATACTAGAACTAAAAATTGTCCTCAATGTGAGACTAACCCCATACTAATTTCAAGGCATAATCCAAATATTAAGGGGTCTCTACGCAAATCTAAAGCCATTTTTAAGTATGTTAAATAGATAGACGTTAAATCAATAAGATCTTAGGATATCGGATTCCTATATATAAGCAGGATTCCCATAAATAATCATGCTAAGGATTGAAGATCGAGTAGACGATGGAAAAAACCACGAGCACAAGAGTTCAAAATCCGGGCAATCCTAGACATAAAACACAAATCATGAAACACGAGAAAGGAAGAGGCGAGCCTCCTCACATCACACTTATTAATAAATATTAATATACTACTACTAAGGAAAAGCATGGGTTGCCACCCACGAAGCGCTTGTTTTTGTGCGAGTCTCTAGCTTGACTCTCCCTATATCATCGTGATATTAGGGATGAAACACGTGGAAGAGCAAACTTCCATTGGATATTTATATGCCACCGGCTTTAGAGAAGAAAAATGAAAAGCGGAGATGCCAGGGTCAAAAATGATATCCTCACTCCCGGAGGAGAGAGGAAGAAAAGAATCCACCGGATAGGTGAAATAAGGAAGAAAAATTCGGATAACATATGTGAAGGAAAGATAATGGCGATCCTCAAAGGTCAAGCTCACATATGTAGGAGAAAATTTTTTCTCATGAATCCCGGGGTCGAAAACTTTGTCCTCGGTCATCAAATCATCAATTGGAGCATCGTACAAAATCTTCTTCCAATCATTCGCTTTAGATTCCAAATCAAATAAATCATCATTCTCTTCGAGAGACAGTTCATCGATGAACCCCTCGAGAATGGAAACAACACTTATCATTGGTGTAGATGAATCACGGTGAAGTAAAAGCTCAACGTCGTCACTAGGAGTGAAACACTCATCCTCATTAGAATCGGAAAGAGGTGTGACTAGGAAAGTCGACTCATCAAGGTTGGAATCATAAGAATCCTTGCACTCGATGTCCTCTAACACCTCATCAAAAAGACGATTTACGTCACTAGGGATGTATTCATCATCGAACTCGAAAAAAGGGTTCCAGTAAATTTTAAAATTATCTTCCGTAACGTCCTCATCGGATAGTGACTCGTCATCACTAGAGGTAAAATCATCATTTGAATCGAAGAGAGGGTTAGAGAAAGTCACGGATTTTTCCTCAGAAACATTAATGGGAGAGAAATCATCACACGAAGGTAAATAACAAACACTATCACTCTCGGATGTATCCTCGGACTCACTTGGGATTGGAACAAGGTCCTCAACACTAGACTTTATGAATTCGTCCGATTACTTTTCAGGAATATTCCTAAGTTCCTCATCCCCCATGATGAGAGAGTCCTCAGGATCCAAAGTCGGTAAAAAAGTTGTGATTGCAATAGACGGAGGAATTTTAGAAATAATATCTCTCAAAGGAATAGAACTTTCCTCGTCATCATCATCATAAAAATAATTGAAACGTCGTGCAGGCTCGGTAGTATAGGTACTAAGTTTAGCCGCCTGCTCTAGTTGCTGAAGCTCTTTCTTTTTATTAATCTCAATACTCATTCCATTGAATTTACCTTTAAGCTCATCAATCATATTTTCACATTCCCTTCTAAAACGAATATTAATTTTCTCATTACGATAATCTTTAATCCCTAAGTCATTACTTAAACTTAACATTTCATCTAAATAATACTGCTTAAGATCCTCCATTTCTTGGAGACTCAATTCTTGAAGAGGTGATTGATTGATGCTAGCCGCCTGCTTTTGTTGAAGAAACTTTTCACAAAATGATTGTATCATTTGAAAAAGTTCATTCTGCAACTCATCTATTTTATCCCATCCATTGTGTACATCACTTATCCTTTGCTGATTAAGATCTTCTTGATGATTTATGGAATACTGCGGGGGTTGGTCAAAACCGGAATAGCTAGAATTATAGATAGGATTAGGCTCAAAGTAGTTTTGATTCATCGGTTGACATTGAAAACTTTCATGAGGACCCCCACAGTTTTCACAGCAAAGATATTGTTGTGGAAAACTCGGTGAATTTTGTGGATAATAATTATCACTATAGGTTTGATTGTAGCTCGGTTCCTGCTCATAGACAAGCGGGAACCGTGATGGACAATCATAACCAGAGTGAGAATCATTTCCACATAATTCGCACGAGTATGTCTCGTACTGGGGCTGTGGAGGTTGATCATAAAAGTCGGGTGTATTATCGTAAGGAAAAGGATTAGGGTCATGGACAAACTCGTTTCCGGCTCCTACAATGCTACAACTTGGACAATTTCCACCGTTAAACGGACCTCCACACCACGAGCAACCAAAATGGTTATACGAAGACATGTCAAAGAATTAAACGGATAAGAGGATAAAGAAGATAAGAATTAAACGATATAAGATGATAGAGAATAATATTTATAGATTTTTCAAATAGAACATAAGAAATAATAAAAATAAGAAAGAAAAATATTTTTGGTCTTTTTTTAATATTTATAAAAGAAAAGGAAAAATAAAAAAATTAAATGGAAAATATTTTTGGTTTTTTTTATATTTTTAATAAGTACGAAAATAAACTTTCCGAAGAAAGGATCTTCAAAACTCGAATACAAACAATCCCATAAAAATCGCTACATCTTTCCCCGGTAACGGCGCCATTTTGATGTTCGTCAAATACAACCCTCTTAATATAATATATTTAATACATATATAATACGTAAGCTAAGTATCATACAAATTACTCTTAGGAAAGAATAATATGTAATCAACACGGGTATCGTTCTCCTCGGTGAGAGGTGAATGGAAATTTACGGGTATGTCGGGAATCGAGCTTGAATGTCATAAAAGATTTGATTTTGGATTCTATATCTACTAATGAAAATGCAAAAACATATAAGACAAGTAAACAAATAAAGCAATTACGAATTAAGCACAAAAACGGTAACGGGAATTTAAAAATGCGACAAGTAAGCAAATAAATCAAAATTTAACACAAAAAATGTTTTTTTATTTTTTATAAATCCTAAATGACTAAAAATAATTTTAGAAAAAAGAATTATATTTTTTGATTTTTATTTTATTTATTATGAATTAAAAACACTTTTAATCTAAATTAAACATTAAAAATATTAAACTAATTATAAAAATTCTGAAAAAATTACAGAAAATACTTTTAACTATTACTAATACAAGAAAAATAAAACTAGAAAATAAGCCCTAAGCTATAAGCTGTAAAATAAGCAAATAAGCCAATTAAGCAAAACTGGAAAGACCCCTTTATAAATAAACTGGCCCAAGGGTCTTATGAAAAAGACCCAAGGGCGCAGTGGTAAGAGAGTGTGTGTGTAAAGCTAAGGTCGCAGGTTCGAGTCCTGGCCCTTAGTTTTTTTTGCACTATTTATAACTATAACTTTTTATGAAACTTAATATTAAGCTCAGAATAAGCACTTAAAGATGACAGTGTTGATCCCAAGTCTTGATCGATTCTTTACCTTGTAAAGTGTATGTTACCTTGGATGAATCCAAAATAACAATGGTAGAGACTTTGTTTCCAAGGGAATAAGCTGAAAAAGGCTAACAGATTTCAAAGAAAAAACAGAGCTATTAAAATGACTTATTGACAGGGTTTTTAAGCTAACTTTAAGGACAAATAAGCACTACTAAAAAGCTAAAAGCTTCAAACAGATTAAGACTAATACTAAGAGGACTTAATAAGAATAAACTAAGAAAAATGGCTAAGAGAATAAGCTAGAAAAGGCAGTAGAAAATGACAGACTCACTACTTATTTTTTGGACTTCTTGAACATGAAGACAGATTTTGGGCTTAAATCCCAGACTCAATAAGCAAAGATAAAAGCTAAAAATTAAAAGCAGATTAAGACCATGACTTATTAAGCACATACAAACTAAAATTAGCTAAATCAAACACTTAATAAGCTAAAAACCTAGGCTGAACTGAAAAACAAAAACTGCATACTCTATAAACCTTAGGACTTTCTTGGCTTTTTGCGACTAACTGAATATGATCTAAAATGACTTCTGAAATAATCAGACATTAAAAGAGATTGAACTTAGATCTCCAATAAGCCAATTTCATACTTCAAATTAATCAAGTATTAACTTAAATATTAAACTCTAATGATATGCATATAAGAAACGTCTTTTCTAAACACAAAATATGAATAAGCCAAGACCTTAGTATTTTTGAACACAAAACTCAACTAGATTTCCCTAAGACTATGATTTCAACAACATATGTTTATGTTTGATTTGACTCAGTTTTAAATAACAAGTAACATGACTCGAGCAACGCTTTGAGGAGCGAAGGAAATTAACAAAAATAAGCTTTTAGAGCACCACTATGAACCCTGCATAATTTAAACATTTATACAAAACTTCAAAACTTAACATTCCTTATTCTAAGCTTACTTAAACTTCCCTAAAAACTTAATTTGAGCTAATAAAAACTGACCTAATAACCAAAAGCAACACAAGCAGTTTTAACTAAGTTAAAACTGTTTGTGCCAAACACCCCTTTAAGATTTTAAATTCCTATTTTAAGCTAAAAACAGATTATGAAAAATCTTAAAACATAAAAACAGATTAATATCTAAGCTATAAAAAGACAAAATAAGCAATTAAAATTAAGGAAATTAAGCACTAGAATAAGCTAATGCATAATAAGCAGAGTTTATTAGACCATTTGGAGGCAGATTATTAAAAAAAATAACCCTAACGACTTATAAGCTTAAGATCGACAGTCTGTAAAAGCTATATTAGAACATATTAAGCTAACATTAAGCAGAAACAAGCCACTAAATAAGCAATAAAATAAGCAGTAACGTAATTAAGCTAAAAGTTAAAGTAAAAGAGATAAGAACTTAATATTTGCTCTAAACAAGGATTTGAAATGCTCAATAGTGTTATCAAACAAATGCTTAGGCTTGTTTGCACAAGTAGTGGGGTCCAAATAGCCCATCTTATCTGGCTTATATCCAACTAAGCAATCCATTAAGCATAGTATTTAGTACTTTTTATGAAGCCCTAATGCACTACTTAATGCTTACGGCTTTTGCTCCGTCTCCGACTAAATTAAACACTAACTAAATATTTTTTTTGCAAATTTTATTCACTAGGCACTTTATTAAAGTTCACATAACTCACTTGGGTTGTGTAGCAGTAAACCGACCGGTAAACCGCAACACAAAACCCTAATTCTGCAATAAAACCCGCACCAACAAAAATCCGCACACGGCCCAAAAAAACCGGTGGATCGGTTTTAATAACAAAAAAAAACGCAAAATGCGGTGCGGTTGCGGTTTTACCCGTAAAACCGAACCACAAAATCTGCACCGCACCGCATATTAATTTTATAAAACCGAAAAACGACACATTCGTTATTTAATGTGTGTTATAAGGATTCTAATGCATATTATCGCAATTATTTTATTCTAGTAATGTGTGTGTTATCTTAAATATTATGCATTGTTATAACCGAAAAAAACATACATTGTAAACAAAAAACACGACAAAAAACCCACATAATTATATAATTATAAGTGATGAAAACGTTGGCTTAATATTGAAAACGAATTTTTATCGAGAAATTAATTACTAATTTAATGCCTACTTAATCTTACGGCTTTTGCCCGTCCGACTAAATAAAACACTAAACTAAATATTTTTTTTGCAAATTATTAATCACTAGTCACTTTATTAAATTTCACACTTAACTCACTATCCACGGTCACTCAACAAGCATACTAAAAATCTACTCACTAAGCATATTAACTAAGCTAACAATAATAAACGGATAAGCAATAAAAGACATATTAAGCTAAATAAAAAAAACTACACTACTAAAAAAAAAGAAAAAAAGAAAGTAGAACCCGAATGATGAAACCGATACGAGTAAAACCACCCGGTCTAATAAACTATCAAAAATACTTAAGTTTAAGTGCTTAAAGCATTAAACTAAAGATATTTAGCTAGCTTAGTAGACCCTTAAGCTCCTCGCCTCATGAGTTGACCGGTACCGTAACAACAAGAATCAAATACAAACTGTTAATAAACAATTCATACATATCAATATCAACTTTCAAATTGCCTTTTCTGTTTCCGAGTAGCAATGGGCTAGGCCCAACGATCCTTATGTTTTATTGCTAGAAATTTAAGCCGAATAAGATTTTCAAAATAAAATAAAAATAAATGATGCTAGCTTTTCTAAAAAAAACTATAAAACTAATAAGCTAACGATTATACTAAAAACTTAATAAGCTATGGATGAGCTTATAGACCACGAAAACTAGAAAATAAGCATGAATTAATCGAATCTAAATGAGATCTTAACAAGCTAAATGAGATCTAAACCAAAGAGCTTAAAACGAAACAAATAAGCAACGAGATATAAACAGGAGCCACGACGAAATAAGCACAAACAAGAAACAAATTGTAACATTTATCATTTTCAAGTCATTGTACGACATTTATTATCCGTCACTATTTATTTTAGTCCGATACGCGTTTACTTTTAATTTTACTATAATCAACCAAACAAAATCTGAGTAATCTCTAAAAAAAAAATCTCGATTCATAAACTAACAAATCCGTAACCCGTTCGAAACATTTAACCAGAAATAATTCGGAAACAATACTTCAAAGTTAACCCTTACATAAGCTCAAAATGGAAAGATGCATAAAAAAAAAGTTAATCTATGCTAAAAAAAAGCACGAATAGAACAATGAAAAAAAAAAATACAAACAAAAATGATATGAAAAAGATTAAGCGAGTAAAAGAGATTAACTAAAACATTAAACCAATAAATACTATAAATGTTTAAACACCATACTTGATAAAGATCTAGTACAAAGTTTATATATAAAAAACTAGTTTCGTCTGATCTATAAAAGAAAACAAAACTGAGAAAGAAAAAAAATCTGATAAGTAGAAATATATAGAGTTGGTAGTGCTGCGTTTGACAACCTGCTTAACATGCTAATTTGCTTCAGTCAAGAATAAGCAGCTATCAATTTGCTTTTGGGCTATGTAAACAAGGGCCTGCAATATAAAAATAACTGAGTTCAGTTGTCATTGTTGTTAAGAGTTGGGCTTGAGACTTTAGTAATTATGGGTCGGTCCGACCCATATAAATGGTGTCGGGTCGGCCCAATAAGATATGAAGGCACCGTTAAGCTCGATTTTTCGCGTTCTCTCCAATGGCATGCTCGGTTTCGTCCATTTTTCTCTTTATTTTGTCCTTTTTTGATATTGTAACTCTGCCACATACACAAACAAAAACAGCATATATTTTGCTTTTTTAAATTTTGTTTATTGGGTCTTTTGGGTTTCGTTTTTTCATAGTAAAAGCTATGTATTAAATAGCGTCACACAATTCCCCATACTTATGTATTGTCGTGTCTCGAGCAATATAATTAATACACGCTTTAAAACTAAAAATTTCTTCCCCCAAACTAATTCATTGTAAAGTAGAAAGTGCTTAATCTTAATTGGTTTAAGGAATCAATAGTTTGAAAAGGCCCGTTTTTACCAAAAATTTTTTAAAATGTATACACTTATTCTAATAATATTTTTGATTTTTTTTTTTTTAAAATTTTATTTATTTTTATTTATTTAGCAATAAACTAATTTATTTGACTTTCGTTATTTTTCATAAGGTAGGGATATAGAAAAAGATGCTTTTAATCCTAAAATGCCCCAAAAGGGATAAATCATCGTTCCCTACTTTTCACTTTTCCAACAAGCTTAAACAAAATCGATTAAGTACAAGATAGATGCTAAACTACCATAGTTGCAAATTTGTAAACTTTCCTATCGCAAATATTATATTTAGGCGAATGTGCTATTTCGAATTTCAACCAGGATCAACAGTTTTTTATGCAATCTATACTTCACGTTTCACCCGGAGATGAGAATATTGAGTTTGAAGGCGAGATTCATCCATGTAGCGACTTGTTCTGGGCAAATCCAACTCATGGCTAAGTAAACAGGGGCTTTTGAAACCTCACGGGATAGTATACGGGGGACTCACGGACCTTCCGTTTCAAAAACTCTTAGGATTCGCGTTTAATCAATATCTTTTTCAATGTAATCATAAATTAGTCTTAGTTCAAAAGCATATTTAATTTAATAAAAAATTTTCATTTTAAGCAATATAAACTTACTAAACCTCGGTCCTTTAGAAGGCTGCAACATCGGCCACGCCTCCGACAAGATGAAGCAAACATATTTCGACCTTGGATTTTTTTTATATATATATATATTTATTTTTTTTTAATTTTTTTTTTTTTGCTGTAATCATAATATATTACCGGTGCCTTTTATCTCGAAGAATCGAATAGCGATATGTCGACAGGGTTATTTCTTCTTATTATTTGACACGGCCCGCTTATATGAAAGACTTCAACATCGGCCACGATTCGACAAGATGAAAGTATTGGCGGAGGAGATATTTATTTACTTATTATTTTATTTTATTTATTTATTGCGAAGAGTAATTTCGTTTTTTAGAATTTAAGAATAATTTTGGAAATAAGACTAAAAATATTGTTACATGTCTATTTCAAGAATTGTGATTTAAGTTATTTTTCAAAAAAAGTGCAGTTTATTATTTAGTACGGTTAGGCTTATGGGAGAAAAAAGTGAAAAATACATTTTGAGCTCTTAAGATTTCCAAATAATCCTTGCTTAGCATTCAACTTCTACTTAACATATCATTTTTCGTTCTTCACGAAGATTCGCGAATGCTTAGTCTAAAAGTTAAGGAACAAGCTAGAGCTCAACACGCTCGATGAGTCAACTCTCGCGCGCGCGGCAGCATTCTACCAGCAGGAAAGTCAAAATTGTGACAAAACACTTATTTTATTTTTTTAAATTTTTTAGTTTTCTAATTTTTTTTTTTTTTGGGTATTATTCAAAAAATTTTGGTGGTAAAAACGGGCTTACGTGAGAACAACGACTGCAGGCATAATAAATCGAAGGATCCCACCATACTAGACTAAAACATTGTCCTCATGTTTTTAAAGGGTTCCTACGTCATACTAAAGGGTTTATGAAAAAATTTATTTGTTAAGATAACCGTTGTCGTACAGATTAGGATATTGATTGCCAAAGGAAGCTGAGATGTGAAGCCTCGAGTGAATGAAGGGACATACGCGAGCATGAGAGTCATCACAATCGAGAAAGCTGGACAATAATCACAAAAAACACAAGACAATCGAGAATAGAAGTGGGTGCCTCTATTACCAAAACAAAACCTTAGTCATTACTACTAAGCTAACTACTATACTACAATAATATGGATAACATGGGGATGCGCTCGAAGCGCTTGATTTAGGTACTTTAGCTTGACCCAATCCCCCATTACTTGAGCTTGTCAAGGGGGATAGAAATGGGGATGACACAACCCAAAATTTGAGTGTTGTCTCCCTGAATCAACATCGGTTTTCTGTAGAAACAGCTTGGAAGCTTCAAGCCCCGATGTGATAAGAGGAAGAAGAAGATTCTCCATAGAAGCTAGAGAACACCGTGATGAAACTTTTGTCATTATTTTCGGATGAAAATGAAAGTAAGGTATCAATCACGGGAGGAAGAAAGAGTAGAAAGAAATCTGTGGATTCGACTTCACTGCTCATAATCCGGTATCGAGTAAATTTTGTTTTCTATCTCCGGAGTAGGAGAAGAATATCAAGATGGTGGGATCATCAGTATTTGAGAGGATGAAGATCGAAATCTAATTAGAAGGAGCGGGTTGGGTGGGCAAAATTATTAGGCAACATCCACGGGATGCTTCACCACATCAATGTTGAATCTCCGAATCGATATAAAAACAGACATGATTCGAATCGGGACGGGAGGTTAGAATTATCATCTTTCTTCGAGTCGAAATCATCACTTCAATACCCGGTGGGTGGTATTGATTTATCACCTCAAGAAAAATGTTCAATCTCCTCCATAAGAGAGTCACTTCCTCGACGGGATAGGAGATGGAGGAAAGATCGGTAGGGATTTTCGAATTATATTCTTTCCGCGTAGGCGGGGAGAGTAGAGTTACGTATAGCAAACTTCCAAATAAAAATATATCACCCTCCGGATCATGGTTTGACATCATCAATCCCGGGTTTGGAATTGAGTGGGGAAGACGTGAAGTTCACGGTGAATCGTCAAGAAGTGAATCGATCTTTTGAGAATCATTAATCGAAGTATCTCGATGAAGCAAAGACTCTAAAAGATCGAATTCGGCATTAAAACAAAAATATTCAATTCCCGGTGGAATTGAATTGGTATTTTCTAACACCTCATCATCAATTTGATCAACCTTAGTGGAAGTGATTTCTTCATCAGATTCAAAGAGGTTTAATTAGAGAAATATTTTATAAATTCTCATCTTGGAACATTCTTCTTCGAAAAATGACCTAATCATCGATGGTAAAATCTTCGTCGATTATCCGAAGAGGGGTTTTAGAAGAAAGTAAGATCATGATTCTTTGAAGGATTCATCATACGGAGGCAATCACATCACCTTCGGACGAATTTCGGATATTGATTTGGACAAGGTCCTTGACACTAGACTTTATTAATTCGTCCGGATCGTTCCGGATGTGTCACAGATGCTACCTCCATTATGAGAGAGTCGCGTTTTTGGTGAATGGGTTGATTGCTAACACGGAGGAAGTCAGAAATAATATCTTTAAAAGGATAGAACGTTCTTAGTCATCGTCATCCATAGTTAGCAACGGGTAATCTTCAATATCGATCTTTAGGCCGCCTTGCTCTTCTTCATTACGATTTTTCTTTTCCTTCTTTTTGTATAAATTGACAACCATATCACAAATGGATGTATTGCTCCATAAGCTTGTTTTGAGAATTGAGAAAGTCATTTTGAGCATTGAAGATTGGATGATTGACGGTATATTGCGGGGGTTGAAATTGGTCAAAACGAAAGATATTAGAATTTACACGGATTTTGCTCATGATAATAGTCTTCATTCATGGTTGACATTTGTAACTCTCATGAGGACCCCACAATTTTCACTACATAGATATTGTTGGTTGAAATCGGTGAAGGTTTTGTGGGAAAATAATCAAAGTTTGATTGAAACTCGGGTCTGATTGATAGGGGTGACAAACGGGACTTGAGGTGGACATTGTAAACGTAATGTGAATCGGTTTCACATAACTCACAAGATGTGTGGTACGTATTGGGTTGTGGAGGATGTTTGCAACACTTGGAGAATGTTTAGAGGTTCGGAGTTGAAAAAATTGATTGGTGTTCCATTTCCAACAGTAAATAAAAAACAAATCCATCATATTCATTACAACCACCATGTTGGATGTACCAAAAGATTATTGTTTGTTTGCAAATCTTTGGCAAATTTTGTAGGATCTCATTATGGTTTGATTGTAGATGGTTCCGGAATTAGGATAATCGGAATTTGAAGTGGACAAATTGATAACCAATTGAGCACCTTTCTACAAGACGTACAAGTGCATCGTTGACAAAGATCTTCATCTAACGAATCACCCCACTTCGTCAACAACATTTCATGGTCAAAATTGGAGGACTTTGCGAAGGAATTTACCACAGGGGCCTTGTTTGACAAGAATGGTCTTGATTAAAAAGTTAGTATGTCATCGGATGACTTGGATAGTGTTCTTGGAAGTCTTGAAAAACTTCCTCCTAGGTCTTTCGTATTAGAGACATTGTGACAATATAGACCATTGAACGGGTCTCCACCAATTGAGACAATTTTTTTCAATTGTATAGGGGGTGTCAGACAAGTCGGTTTGGGAACAGATCTTGTCTTCAAGTCCCCTTTTGATCAACCCTCAGTCTCAGTGTACAATGTTCCACTAGAACGAGAGCATTCTTTTTAATCGCGCGTAAAGGGGATTTAACGACGATCATTCTTTTGAGTGAGCCATAAGAATTAAAAATTAAGGGTTTAATGAAAAGAATTAAATGGAATAATAAGGAAAGAAGATTTTTTTTGGTTTTTTGAGTTTTTTAAGCAACATATTTTTTAACGGACAAAACGAGATCGAATAACTTAAACCTAATAATCAACAAGCTTCACGGTAGCTCTTAAACTTTTTATTTTTAGAAGGTGAGCTCGTATATAGACGTGACACAAAAGTGCAGGTTTTTAAATCTTTATTCAGTTGGGAACTTATTATGGACAATACCTCAATTGAAGGTATTATTTGTTGGTTTTCTTTTACCAACTTTGTTTTTTTTTTTTATTATTATTATTTTTTTTATATATTTTTTATATGATGATTGAACTTATAAAAGAAAAGAAAATATTTTTTACTTACTTTTTTTTTATATTTTTTTATATTTTTCTTTTTTTTATATTTTTATATATTTTTTATAAAGAAAATAACTTCACAAGGAAGGGTCTTCAAGGCTCGAACACAAACAACCCCGTAAAAATCGCTACACCTCTCCCCGGCAGCGGCGCCAAAAACTGATTCGATAAAATATATATAATAAAATATATAAAATACCAAATAGTAATAGTATAGAGAGTATCCCGTTAGATAGAAAAAATCACTTTAGAAAAAATAATAGTCTATCTTTCGAGTGTCGTTTCCACGGCGAGAGATGAATTGAAATTCACGAAAATGTTTCGAAGAAAAATGCTTGATTATCTTTGGTTTTTGTTTTTGGACTTTAATAAACTAATGAAATCGATAAATTAGATTAAACTAATTAACAAGCAAGCTAATAAGATGAAAGATATATAAAGAAAAATATGTTTGTCAAGTAAAAGTGAATAGATCCTTAAGTGTGAAATTTTAGATCTTAATGAAGAATTATTTTCGTTAATAAATCGAAATCGTTTGGATTAATATTGAAAAAACGAATTTTTAATCGAGAACTTATTTACTAATTTAATGCTAACTATAATCTTAGGGCTTTTGACGTCGACTAAATAAAACACTAAATAAATATTTTTTTTGCAAAATATTAATCATGTCTTTATTAAATTTCACACATAACTCCAGTAGGGCGTGAGCAGAACCGCATGTGTGAAACCGCAAAAAACGCAAAATCGCAAAAACCCGCCACCAACAAAACGACCACGGCCAAAAAACCGAGTGGATCGTTTTAAAGAAAATTAAAAACGCAAAATGCGGTGGTTGCGGTTATATCCGTAACGAACCGCAAAAATCCGCACCGCCACGACACATTAATTTTTTAAACCGAAAAAAACGGCACCACCTTGATTATTTAATGTTTGTTTATAAGGTTTCTAATGGATTTCAATAATATTCTAGGAAATGTGTGTGTTTATTTTAATTATGCATTGTTATACCGAAAAAAAAAAAAATTGTAATAAAATACCGCAAAAAAAATTAATTATATAAATTATAAGTGATGGTGCGGTGCGGTTAATACCCGCACAACCGCAAAAACCGTATACAAACCCGCAAAACGAAACCGCAAAAAAAGACGCGCGGTGGTTGCGGATTCTTACTTTTTAAAAAACCGCATTGCGGTGCGGTGTGGTTTTTGCCCAAAAACGCACGATCGACCATGCTCACCATATATAATCACTATCCGGTTCACTCAAAAAGAATAATACTAAAATCTATCTCTAGCATATTATCTAAGTAAACAATAATAAACGGATAAGCAATAAAAGACATATTAAGCTAAATAAAAAAAACTACACTACTAAAAAAAAAGAAAAAAAGAAAGTAGAACCCGAATGATGAAACCGATACGAGTAAAACCACCCGGTCTAATAAACTATCAAAAATACTTAAGTTTAAGTGCTTAAAGCATTAAACTAAAGATATTTAGCTAGCTTAGTAGACCCTTAAGCTCCTCGCCTCATGAGTTGACCGGTACCGTAACAACAAGAATCAAATACAAACTGTTAATAAACAATTCATACATATCAATATCACTTTCAATTACTTTTTCTGTTTTCGGTAGAATGGGCTGCCAGATCCTTTTGTTTTATTGCTAGAAAAATTTAAGCCAGAATTAAGTTTTCAAATAAAATAAAAATAAATGATGCTGTTTTCTAAAAAAAATCAGATAAAAACTAATAGCTATCGATTTACTAAAATTAATAGCTATGGATGAGCTTTAGACCACGGGAAAACTGAATATAAGATGAATTAAGAATCTAAATGAGGATCTTACAAGCTAAATGAGGATCTAAACCAAAAAGAGAGTTAAAACGAACAAATAAGCACGGAGATATAAAATGAGCACGGACGATAATAGCACAAACAAGAAACAAATAAGCTCACGATAGCTTATCTAGCTAATAAGCAACTAAAAACTAGAGAAACGAAAGGAATCGAAACCTGGAAACACTTAAATACATGAATAATCAACCAAACAAAATCTGAGTAATCTCTAAAAAAAAATCTCGATTCATAAACTAACAAATCCGTAACCCGTTCGAAACATTTAACCAGAAATAATTCGGAAACAATACTTCAAAGTTAACCCTTACATAAGCTCAAAATGGAAAGATGCATAAAAAAAAATTTAATAAGTTAATCTATGCTAAAAAAAAGCACGAATAGAACAATGAAAAAAAAAAATACAAACAAAAATGATATGAAAAAGATTAAGCGAGTAAAAGAGATTAACTAAAACATTAACCATAAACTAATAATGATAAAAACCTTACTTGAATAAAGATCTAGTACAAAGTTTATATATAAAAAACTAGTTTCGTCTGATCTATAAAAGAAAAACAAAACTGAGAAAAGAAAAAAAAATGAATATATAAGATGTGCTGCTTTTTCTCCTTTTAACATTGCGTCAAGAATAAGCAGCTATCCAATTTGCTTTGTACTTATTAGTTGTTTGTCTTCATCTGTTTTTGCTTAAGTAGTTATAGATCTTTAGTTATCAATTTCTGTCATAAAAACTCATAAAATCTAAAAATATTAGTTTAATTAGTTAATATCTTAGAATTTTGCTTATTCAGTTGTTCAATCATGATTGCTCTATGTTTGTTTTTTAAGCTTGTTTTATTGGTATTTAGTATTTGTTCATTAGATTTCTCTTTAAAAGTTTTTCTCAAATCTGTCATGATCTTAAAGGGGTGTTTGGTTTAGTGCACTCTTGATTTTGCACTAGCAGTACTAACCTCAGTTAGTACTGCTGAGCCTTTACACTACCAGTTCTAACTTCCAAGTTAGTACTGCTTTCGTCAGTTAGTACTGCTAGCTTGGATTTAAGCTAGGAATTCAAGTAGTATTAAATTTAGTTATAGCTTATTTAGTTTTAGTTTTCATTTTCTAGCTTAATTCATAGCTTAATTCTGTTCTTAAAAATCAAATTGCATCAGCAGTACTTTCAAGTGAAAGTACTGCTGAACTTTTTTACACTAGCAGTACTAACCTCAGTTAGTACTGCTGTGTTCTTAGCTTAATTTAGATAAGTAATTTTAAGATTTAGCTTATTAAATTCAGTAGGATTTAAGTTTTAATATAGCTTAATAGATTTTAAGTCTTAATTTGCAATTTCTAGCTTATTTACTTAGTTTAATTTAGCTGTCAAAAGTCATAAAAACCTGAAAATTCCAAAAACAGTAGGAACTTAAGTAAAGTCTAAATTTGTTAATTCAGCTTTTAAGTCTAGATTTTATAGCTTATTTAGATGGATAATAAGTATATTAATAAGTTCTTTAAGTTTCAGAGTCTAGTTTAGCTTATTAAGTTTTCTAGCTTATTTGGAGTTTGTGTTACTTTGCTTATTTCCTGAGTTTGCTTATTTCATGATCAATTTCAGTAGCATAAAAGTAGTTTAAGCTTTAATTTCTTTTCATTTATAGATTAAGCATATCATAAGCTCTTTAGAACTTCTTTCCTTTTTCATTTTGATCTAGTTTTGAGTTTTTTATAGCTTATTTTCTAAAACCAAGGGATAAGCCCTCCTTTCTGTAACAGCTTAAAAATAAGCTCTTTATGAGCATTATTTGTGAGTTTCAGCCCAAGTAGCCTTTATTAATCTTGTTCCCCCTGGCTTCCTTTACAACTTTGCTTCTTTGAGTTTTTCATTTTAAGCTCTTTAAAATTTCGAATGCTTTTTGGACTTAGTTTGTTGTCGGGATAGATTCTCAGGGTAGAAAGTGTAACTTTTCGATTTTAATTGTTTTTCAGTTAGTCCCTCCGTTAGTTTGTTAGTTTCCCCGTTAGTTTCTTAGGTTTTTGCACCATTAGTCCTTAGTTAAGTTTTTAATTAAGTTTATTAATTTTAATTAGTATTTAGGTTTGATTTTTAATTAGTTTAATTAAACTTTTATAAAAAGATAAAAATTAGGGCTTTTATTTTTAATGATTTTTGGCACTCTTTCTTTATTTAGTGAAATTTTAGTTTACATTTTTAGGGATTAAAATTAGTTTACTTGCTTAATTGTCATTATTTGTTGCTTCTTAATTAGTAGAATTAGCTTATCCAAAAATATCTTTGCTTCATTCAAATCAGGATCCGAACCTAAAACGTGGTTTCAATTTCACTAGTCATTGGGGATAACGACCCGGGTGATCATACTTGCCCGGTTTTTAACATACGTATATTATATTATAATATATATATTTTTGAGAGTGAATTTTATCAAGGGTAACTTGGTAATCTTCTTAATTACTCTTAGGATTATATTATTTTGTGATATATTTTAGGTATACGAAACTGTTCAATCAATATCTAAAGTTAATAAGCTCACGCAACCTACATATGGAAATCCTATCTACATACATGTCAAGCAAACATCATAACCTTGTCAAGTCATATCATACATATCATTTTACAAAGTACCATATCATATAATGTTACCCATTTGCAAGTATATCAAGACGAGCTTTAAACCGTTATCATATACCTCTAAAACCTAATTCCATGAAAAGTTAATATCTAAAGTGAATGCACAAGCTACTAAAGCATATGTACAAGTAATATAACATCTTATTTGAAATATAAACTCCCTCCAAGTCAAAGTACAAGTCTTTAAAAACACAATGTACAAGTCACTAAGCATGATCTCTAAAATAGCCGTTTTACCTCTGTTTTCATTCTAGTTTCTTCACCACCCTTTATACAATCTATACAGATCAATATTACAGTGTCGTTACCCTAATTATTCTACTCATAAGCTCTCATATATATTTTTACACTCAAAACCCTAATTCAAAACCCTAAACCCTAAAACCGAGCTAGTTTCTAAACTATGACCCATTTATTGATTTTTATCCTTTTTAAACCTCAATCAACACTCAAATAAGTTGTAATAACTTATTTTACAACCTTGACCATCCTATTTCATCATCATATCATCATTTCATTTCATTTATACGTAAATTGAATCCGAGAAACCATAAACGTACCTAAATGAAACATACGACCCGTTTACTCATTTTTAACCATTTTAATCTCAAACTATCAATCAAGTACTATTGTAAACTCATAATATGAGTTTATAATCCATGATCTATCATTATATTAGCATTGTACACGAATTGAAAGCCTAGAAAACCCTAATGTGCCCTAATATGACACCCCCCCCCCCCCCCCCCCCCCCCCCCCCCCCCCCCCCCCCCCCCCCCCCCCCCCCCCCCCCCCCCCCCCCCCCCCCCCCCCCCCCCCCCCCCCCCCCCCCCCCCCCCCCCCCCCCCCCCCCCCCCCCCCCCCCCCACCCCCCCCCCCCCCCCCCCCCCCCCCCCCCCCCCCCCCCCCCCCCCCCCCCCCCCCCCCCCCCCCCCCCCCCCCACCCCCCCCCCCCCCGGCTTTTTTACTCATTTTCTATCCATTTTAACCCAAACCACTTATCAATTCTCGTTAATAATCATTGATACAAACCTTGAGAACATATATCTATCATTACATGATCAATGTGCTCGAAAACCAAACCTAGAAAAGCAATTCGAGCCCTAATAAGCTCAAATGAACCCGCGGTGTACAATCTTGCAATTTGACCCATTTTTAACTCTTTCTTGCAACTAAGCACCTCCATGACAAGCACCACAACCTTACTAAGCAGCTTATGCAGCTGCTATGACCATTCCATGGTTGCTTGAAGCTCCACATCACCTCCTTTGTAGCTAAAACCAGTCGCGGCCACCTCTTGTCCCAAAATCACATCCAACACTTCAATCTACTATCCTAGACCTTCATACTCACACCATAGCTTCAACACTTCATCCCATAGCTACTCCACATGTCCAAGATCAGATCACAAAGCTCCCTTAGTCACCTAGACCTCCAACGAGTATAAATAGAGCTCAAAACTCTTCACTTCAACTCATCCCCTACTTCTTCTTTCTATAACCCATTAGAGAAACAATTCTCTGCTCAAGAAGGTCCTAAGGAGATCCCAAAAACAGAATTCAAGAGAATCTTTTGAGCCTGAAGCCACGAGTAGTATTTAGGCGTACAGAAGCTAAAAGACTGATTTAGACCCGTTTCCAAGCTATAAGCTCAAACCCAGGTTCTGGATGTTCGACTTCTGCTCCTACACTCTTATAATGTTCATATGATCCCAAATAAACTCTTGTTAAAGTTTCATAACTCAATTCATGCTCATTTTCCATTTTGATCCAAAACCGTACACCCGAAACCTATTTATCCGTTTTTCTTAAAACTAAATGTTATAATGGTTAAATGTTGTTATAATGCATTACTAAACTTGTTTAATTAATGTTATATAACCTACTTATTGATATTGAAGGAATTTGATCTTTAAAAAACCGCGCGTTTACGTTTTGAAACCCTAATTTAACCCGTTTTGCTTCCTAGCTTAACGAATCGTTATTTTGAATTTCGTTATGTTAAACCTTCATATTCTAGCTTATATTAACAAGATATAACCTGCTAATATCATTTAGAAACTTAAAATAAGCTTGCATGGCATTTTGGACTTGTTTTGCAAAAGTATTCCATGCAAGGGGTATATATCGTAACTTTCTGAAACTTATAACTAAAAGGACTGAAAATGTCATTTTATCAAAGTTATAACTATAGGGGTCTATTATGTCACTTTTCAAAGTGCAAGGATTATTTTGTATATCTTTTAAACTTGAAGGACCAAACTCGTAAAAGTGCAAACTCCAAGGGTATATTTTGCCATTTTTCATTCTCAAGGGTCTAAAATGTAACATTTTGAAAAAGTATAAAAATATGTTTAAAACCTTACAAGACATAACTTTAATTAACGCTTGTCGTGCTTATCATTTCCAGATATTGATCAAAACGCTTAAAACCAATTATATCGTACCACAATACTAGGGAGCTTCATACTAAGGGGTTTCATCTTGGTATTACGTTCTGACTGAGTTGTTGGGTTTACGATTTAAAGTGCCCTAGCTCCTCAAACGTTTACTGAATGACTTCTGAATTATGATGGCCCGAACGGTGATACAATAATTCCAAACTTTCCAATCAAACTCATAACAATATTAAACTCTCTGAACCAAAGTTCTAGAGTACAATCTACCTAAGACTTGACCTATTTACTCAGGTTGCGTGACGTGGTTGTTTACTATCATTTTGCTATATCAACCTTCCTTGTTGAGATTGTGATAAGGTCGTCAGCTTTCATACTAGAATATTTATTACAACTACATATTCAGGTGGATCATTGCTCGCTTTTACTTATTTACATGCTTTATAAACCCGCGAGGGGGATACATGCTCAATTGTTTTTAATATACACAAGTACTTAAAACTGATATTGTGAAGTTCATAGCCTCGCCTTTACTTATTTACATGTTTTATAAACCCGCGAGGGGATACATGCTTGTTTACAAACTCTTTTACATACTCGTTTATCTTATAACAATGTGATTACTTTTCAAAGACTTTAATGGTTCTAACCTCACATTTTCTATCTTTTAAATACTTTATAACCTGTAATACCTGCTAATAATCATGAATGCAAGTGTTTCTAAACTATATGCTATCACTGATTTATTGCTAAGTACTGAAAAATATCTATTTGGGTAGTATCTCCTAATATCTCTTTAATATCTATTTGGGTAGTATCTCCCAATATCTCTTTAATATCTATTTGGGTAGTATCTCCCAATATATCTTCAATATCTATTTGGGTAGTATCTCCCAATATCCCTTTAATGTCTATTTGGGTAGTATCTCCCAATATCCCTTTAATGTCTATTTGGGTAGTATTATGTACAGAATAGGGTCTTAGTAGTCAAGCCTCATAACAAGACACCTTATGAACTTTTTAGAGGTTTTAAACCAGCTCTAAGTTTTATGAGACCATTTGGTTGTCATGTTACTATTCTTAATACTTTGGATAGTTTAGGCAAGTTTGATGGCAAAAGTGATGAAGGTTTCTTTGTTGGATACTCTTTGAGTAGAAGAAAACTTGCATATTGGGTTTTTAGAGAATAAGCCAATGATAGAACAGACTGGTCTAAAATGGCTGTTTGATATTGACTCTCTAACCTAATCTATGAACTATGTACCAGTTACTGCAGGTACAGTTTCTAATGACTCTGCAGGTACATCAGAAGAAAACAGTCAAGATTACATTGTGATGCTAATTTGGAAAGATACTTCATACTTTGATTCACCTACAAAGAATGTTGAAAGGTTTGCAGATGATAGCAGTTCTAAAAATGTTAATGCTGTTGGACAACAAGTTAATACTGCCAGTCTTGATGTTAATACTGGTAGTCTTGAACTTAATGCTGTTGGTCCATCAGTTAGTACTGCTAGTTCAAATGAAGAAGACAGCACTGAAGAAGAACCAAAAGTTGATTTGGGGAACATTACAAATTCCTATATTGTTCCAACCACTCCCAATACAAGAATTCATAAAGATCATCCAATTGACAATGTGATTGGTGAAGTGCAGTCAAATGTTCAGACAAGAATAATGTCAAAATCTACTTCTGAACAAGAGTTTCTCGGTGATGTGTATAAGCAGAAAACACACGATACCCTAAATACTTGTTTATACGCTTGTTTCCTATCATACATTGAACCAACAAGCATTTCTAAAGCTCTATTTTATTCATCCTGGGTGGAAGCAATGCAGGAAGAACTTCCGCAATTCAAACTTTAACAAGTTTGGATACTGGTGGATCTCCCTAATGAAAAGAAGGCCATTGGAACAAAATGGGTCTTCAGAAACAAGAAAGATGAAAGGGGAATTGTGATTAGGAATAAAGCAAGGTTAGTTGCTCAGGGTCATAGACAAAAAGAAGGTATTGATTATGAAGAAGTGTTTGCACCTGTGGCAAGAATTGAGGCAATAAGGTTATTTCTGGCCTATGCTTCTTTTATGGGTTTTCTAGTATATCAAATGGATTTAAAGAGTGCTTTCTTATATGGAACCATTGAGGAGAAGTCTATGTGACTCAACCACCAGGATTTAAAGATCCTGACCATCCAGAAAAAGTTTATAAGGTGGTCAAGGCACTTTATAGGTTGCATTAAGCACCAAGAGCATGGTATGAAACTTTGGCTAACTATCTTTTGAGCAATGGGTTTAGAAGGGGCAAGACAGATCAGACATTATTTATGAAGAAGCAAAAAGGAGATATTTTGCTTGTACAAGTCTATGTAGATGATATTATCTTTGGCTCAATAAACAAGGAGTTATGTACTAGTTCTGAGAAGCTAATGAAATATAAGTTTTAGATGAGTTCTATGGGAGAACTAGCTTTCTTTCTAGGGTTACAAGTACAACAGAAGGAAGATGGAATATTTATCAGTCAGGATAAATATGTAGCTGAAATTTTGAAGAAATTCAACTACTCTGATGTGAAGTCTGCTTCAACTCCTGTTGATTTGGAAAAACCTTTGGTCAAGGATGGAGATGCTGATGATGTTGATATACATCTCTATAGATCTATGATTGGGTCTTTGGTATATCTCACTGCATCTAGACCAGATATCATGTTTGTAGTATGTGCATGTGCTATATTTCAAGTTACTCCTAAGACATCACATATCTTAGCAGTCAAGAGGATTTTTAGATATATGAAAGGCAAACCAACTTCGGGCCTTTGGTATTCTAGGGATTCTCCATTTGAACTGGTTGCTTATACTGATAGTGACTATGCTGGAGCAACTCTTGATAAGAAGTCTACAACTGGAGGTTGTCAGTTTTTGGGAAACAGGTTGATATCTTGGCAGTGTAAAAAGCAAAATGTGGTTGCAACTTCTACAACTGAAGCTGAATATGTGGCTGCTGCAAGTTGCTATGGACAAGTACTCTGGATTCAAAACCAATTGCTGGATTATGGGTACAATTTCATGAACACTGTCATTAATATTGACAATAACAGTACTATCTGCATTATTGAAAATCCTGTTCAACATTCTAAAACAAAACATATAGAGATTAGGCATCATTTTATAAGAGATTGCAACACTAAAAAGTTAATACAAGTGGTTAAAATTCATACTGATTTAAATGTTGCAGATCTTCTTACAAAAGGTTTTGATGCAGGCAGATTTCAATACTTGGTCTTAAGTATTGGAATGTTGAATCCTTAACTGTCTATATCTCTTTATGTTTTTGTAAAAGTTTTGTAAAGGATTAATACTGTTAGTTTTCTCAATTAATACTGCTAAGTATAATTAAAACTGTTAGTTATACTTAAGACTGTTTTGTTACACTTTTAACAACTTTTAGTCATACTTAATTGCTGTCAAGAATAAAATACTTTGGATTAATTGTATTTTTTGGCTATGGACTAACAACCTGCAGGTAAGCATAAAGAATAACCTGATTTGAATCTTCACCTTTGAAGTAATGTTTTGGGAGGAAAGTGAATGATCATATATCACAGATTTAACTATATTCATGGTTTAATGCATAATATGGATCCTCATGAATCTCACATAGTCTATCTATCCTTTTTCTATTGTGCTTGGATGAATATAGGCATGTTTTAGTATAATTATTAAGACATAGTTAGATACTGTTAGACAACTGTTAATACTGCTCTAGGGCAGACAAAATACTACTGCCAGCAAAAGTTAATGCTGTTAGAGTAATGACATTGAGAGCCAAAATTTACAACAGTTTGAGCAAATACTTTAACCTTGAAGCATCGTTTTTTAGATTTGTAGGTGAATACTACTTATTTATACAGTCCAAAAGAAGCATGGATGGAAGGATATGTAATATCAAAAGTGTGTTAAATAGAATCAAAAAACACTAGGCATGTTCAAAAGAGGTCAGACACCAAGATACCTTAGTCCCTAGTGGTCCCCCTTGTAAAGGTTAGTGCTGAGGCTTTCCATAAGGAGATTGGTGGCAAAAAATGTAAAGGGCTGCCTACACTGCTTCTAGCTTAAAGCAAGCAGGACAGTGGGGATACATCAAATAAGACCCAATCCATGGCAACACTTAATGGATCAAGTCCTTAAGGAATTGTTTACAGTATTGGTCACATGTGCCAAATACCATATTGGGGGATGTAGATGCTAAAAGTAGGTTTGAGACTACATCTAAACAGTTCAAATCCCACCCTCTCCAAAAAGTAATACATTAGTAAGTGGGGAGGACCGTAGCAACTTCTAAATTGATGGAAACTTTATACACTGTCAAATTTGTTGCATAAAAACAGACAGAGTGTCAAAAGAAATGAGAGATTAGGTGAGCTTAAAAAAAGAAGAGAGATGTATGCATAAAAACAGAAATGAGTGATTATGTAAGCAAAAATAATTGAGAAGATATTGCGACACAGAAAACATAAAAGAGAGCTTGTAAGAATCAAATTTGATGATGAAAATTGCTTTATGGAATGAAATTTTGGTAATTACTGGTATATTAAAATTAATGCTGCTATAGGCTTCAACTTAAATGCAGCTAAGCCTTAAGTTAATGCTGTTAGGCCTCAATTCTTGCAAAGCCGTTTGAAGTTTCTTGCTGCTGAGGAGTGATTCTAAAAATACTTCGATCATTTGTTTCATTCGATTCTTTATTCGATTTCAATCATTCAAACACTCTCTAACCGTAAACCCTAACTCAATTTTCATCTTTGATCATCAAAATCATCATTATGTCAAGCCCTAAGTTTGCTGAAATGCACAATGTGGTTGCGTTCTTGGAAAAACCTGTAGAAAGTGATGGGTTTGCAGAGATTATTGATTTCCTGAAAGCAAGTTCTGTTCATTATGCTTTAACTGTCAATCCAATTATCTACACATCTTGTATTGAACAGTTTTGGGCAACAGAAAATGTCAATATGGTTAACGAAGTATGTCAGTTACAAGCCCTAATTGATAAGAAGAAGATGGTCATCACGGAGTCAAGCATTAGAAGTGATCTTCACTTGAAAGATGCAGAAGGTACTGATTGTTTTCCAACTACTACAATTTTTGAAGAACTAGCAAAGATGGGGTATGAAAAACCTTCTCAAAAGCTTACATTTTATAAAGCTTTCTTTTCTCCGCAATAGAAGTTTTTAATATCAATACAGTACACAAATCCCTTATGCCAAATCCACTGCATGGAATGAATTCAGTAGTACAATGGCTTCTTTGATCATATGCTTGGCAACAAACCAAAAATTTAATTTGTCTAAGTACATTTTTGATGCTATAGTAAAACACTTAGATGGAGGAGTTAATTTTTTGCTGTATCCATGATTTCTACATGTTTTCATCAATCAACAGCTTGGAGACATGTCACATCACAAGAAGATTTATGTTAATCCCTCCCACACAAAGAATTTTTTTGCTAACATGAAGAGAGCAGAAAATGATTTTTCTGGGAGAATAACACCTCTATTTGATACTATGATGGTTCAAGCTTCTGAAGAAGTGGGTGATGATCAGACCTCCAACTGACCAATCAAATACCCATTATTGATTCCAACTAATCTACAATCCTCTCAACCACAAGTAAACAAAAGTCCAAGAGGAAAACGAGAAGGAAGCAGAAGTTGCTCATGTGAGACGAGAGAAGAGGAAAGGTACCCACACTTCCAATGACCACTATCCAGTGGTTGAGATAGCATACAACTTTAATGATTTGAATGGTTTTATGTTACAACTTGCAAAAACATGTTTCTTGACTTGGAAAAGGCTAAATCTATCAATCTATTGAGATGCTTAATCTCAAGGAAGAGGGTATATAAGTTATGAAAAGAGGAGCACAAGGCTTTAAAATATAAAGAAAGGTCTTGGTGCAGCTAGAAGAATGAATCACATAAATTATAGTATGGGAAGTGCTCAGAGGAGCATCCATACAGGGAAGAGAATGAAGATTATTGATGTAGATGCTGATGATAAACACCTATTAAATGAAACCAAAAAGGCAGATGAGTACTTAAAGTTTGATACTGGAGTTCTGGAGTGGTGAAGAGATGATATTTGGATGCTTACAACTGGTGAGAAAGATAACATAAGTACAAAGATTGATGATAGTAGTTGCCGTGTGAAGCAGTTACCCTACTGCTGGTTTGAAGATAGTGCTCTTCAATAATTTTCTTACAACAGTTGAGAAACTTTGGCTCAGACTTGTTATAAAATCAAGGCAGCCAAACCCAAGGTAAAGGTGAATTATTTTTCATTATCTGTAAGCATGTATCTTAAACCAACATGTTTCTGTCACACACACCCTCAATCAAAGACCAAAGGAAAAGACATCATGCACAAGAGCCTGAGAGAGACCTTTGGACAAAAAAAGATTCAAGATGCACTTAAGAAGATTTGGCAAGAAATTATACAAGCTTAGTTGGATGCCGAAAACATAGAAAAGAAAGCTTTACAAGGCAAAAGCAAGATAGAAGCCAACATAACATTGATTGAATCAAAGGAAAAATACACAAGCTAGGATTGAGGCTGATAGATTAACTGGCTTAGAGCTCCAAACAAGAGAAAGAGAGGAGTTGACAGATGAAGAAAAAGGAAAATTGTTTATGGAACTCATGGAGAAAAGAAGAAAACATTTTGCTGCACTAAGAGTACAAGAAAAGAGAAACAAACCTCCTACCAAGGCACAAAAGAGAAGTCAAATTTCTACCTATCTTAAGCACATGGGTGGATACAAACACAAACAGCTAATGGGAAAGATGCGAGATGAAATTGGAAAAGATGTTTGACAAAGAATAAGAGGTAAATACCTTTATGTCTATGAGTTCAGAGGCACAAGAAAGCAATGAAAAGAAGGTAGAAGGTAGTGAGGAGAAATCTAAAAGCAGCAGAAAGAAGAGTCTTGGTAAGAAAAGAGCAGTAAAAGAGCAAAAACAAGAATCTCCAAAGAGACAAAAACTGGAGGATGATAAAGAAACTGATGAGCAAGAAGAAGTTGAAGCAGATGATACAGCTGAATTGAAAAAGCATTTGGGTGATTAAACCGGATGATGATAAGAGCAATTGATGCTATAAACCACTTTTCTAACAAAACCACCAGTGATTGTTGAATACAAGCTTGTTAAAGAAAGAATAATGGTACATTATCAATTGATCAGAGCAGATGAAAGTTCCAAGAGATATTCTTCAATGATTAGGATGCTTCAAGATATTGACAAAGAAGACTTGGAGACTATTTGGAAGTTAGTAAAAATAAAGCAAGGTGATACAAGTCCTGAAGATGAAACATTAAAGATTGTTGTTAGGGAAAGAGATTTTAAAGTCTGTTTGAACCAGCATTTAGAAGTAGAAGTATAGAGATAATCTACAAGGTATTACATGAGTGTTTGGAATTGTATGAATCCCCATGTGGAGTGCACTTTGTAAGGTATTAGAAAATGGATCACTGATCTATCATGTTAGTTTTAAAAGAGACATCATCCCCTCACACCAATAACAATCACCAATATGCTAAACAAGAAACTTCAAACTGATCATTTTAATGAGATGATATCAACTTCTCAAGCTTATGGTAAAGCAGCAAAAGGGTCAATAAAAGGTTTGAATGCATCTTCCATATACTGATGAAGACTTTTAAACAAAGAAAACCGAAGATTCAGAAGATGAACAAACACAAGTTTAAGGGAGATTGTTGGGCACTTTAAAAAGACTACAAGGATTCTTATCACTGCTCAAAGAGTACATAATGGAGATTATGTTAAGTAGTTAGTACCAGTAGTATAAAGTTACCACTGCTAGTTACTGCTGTTAGTATAATTTAGTATTGTTAGCATAAAGTTACTGCTGTTAGATGAAGTTAAGATGGTTCAGAGTTGAAGACTAAAAAATACGCTAAGTTAGTTATGTGCTAGGCTAGTGGTAATGTTAATACTGCTAGTACATGTTACAAAGTGATTACATATTAGGTAACTGCTAATTACCTAATTATTACACAGCTTATGTTTTTATTAGTACTGCTGGAGAAAAAGTTTATTCTGCTGTGATAACACTGCTAGAAGATCTTACAACATCCAACGGATAAAGACGGTTTAAAGAGAAAAAGATTTGTTTTGTAGAACCAAGAAACTTGGTGAAGATAAGTATAGATATATTTATTACAAGAAAATATATATTATTTATTTAAAAGATTACGTTTATGTTAGAAAAGATTATGAGATATCTTAGGAATGTATTGTGAGCCGACTAGGACTCCTTATCTAAAAAAGAGGCCCTATGGGCAATAGACAAATATGCAAAGTTCACATGAAGTTTTCAATAGTAGTCAAGTCGACTTTCAGAAAAGCTTCAGGTTGTAAACCCTAGTACTAGTGAAGAGTACACCCTCGGTATTATAGAACTAATAATATTGGAGCGTTAGGATTATAAAATTTGTTTAAACGATTACTGTTTTATTCATAATACATATTCTATGTATTAAGGTGTAATATCCGCATAACACTTTAATATACATACAAAGTTTCTACAACAAGTTATTTTGGATTTATCCAAGGTAATTTAACATTAGACAACCTAAGAAATCGATCAAGGATTGGGATCAACATTATATTATTTATTATTGTATTATTTTTATTATTATTATATTAATTTTTTAAGTTTTATAAAAAAATGAATTTGAATTCCATTACGTTGCGAGTCAATCTAACACATTCCAACCATTTGAATTACAATTACATCAAATTACAATTCCTTCAAAAACATTCTGTGAACCAATGCCCCCTTAGGAAATATCGTCAATTTATTTACTTGCAAGTTACATTTCGCAATTAATAGCAAACACCGTCAATTTATTTTAATAAATATATACAATTATTAGGAACTCCGATTGTATTTAAAATATATAAACCCGACCAGTGTGAACTCTGATTGATTATTAAATATATAAACCCGGCCCGGCCTTGCCCCGTGCATTTAATGCGTGACCCGATCCAGCAAGTGATTAACACATCCTCACCCCCTCTCTCTCGATGTTTCTCACCCTCTCTAGAAATAGATCTCAGAAACAAGTGTCACCCTCTCTCTATATATATATCTATCTCTCGCCCTCTCTCTAAACATTAAATCAAACGCATTCTTTGATGCGGCCAACCTCTTTGTTGCCGCCGTTAATGGTGTGCGGCGTTGGTGGTCGGTGGGCGACGTTGGTCGCTTTAGATGGGTGATTTGTAACTCCGATTGAATATATATATATATATATATATTTTAATGCGTGATCCCTCTTTCATGCGGCCGACCTCTTCGTTGCCGCCGTTAATGGTGTGCGGCGTTGCGTCGGTGGGCGACTCTGGTCACATTAGATGGGTTTATTTGTTTTGTTAATGTAAATCGCATGGTTGTGGCCGGTATTGATGGCTTATAAGATTCCCCCCCCCTCTAACAAAAGGTATATTTAGAAGACTAGTTGGTCACCCGCGCATAGCGGCGACAATAAATTTTTTACTAACTTAACTCTTTACACGCAATTCCTAATCCGATTAGTAATTTCGTTTCACAACGACTTTGGATGTATTTTGTTCGTTGAATGTGTTCGTTTGGGTTTTCTCGCAGCTTTCCCGAACACCATAATAACATCATCTTCTTTCTCGCAGTAAAAAGACAACACTGTCTCCGAAAGTAAATAGATTTTAACGTATCAAGTTTTATATTTAATTAAGGTTAAAGTTGTAAAAAATATAAATCAACATAAAACAAACCCACTAAAAATGTAAAAAACAAAAATTATAAAAGTATATCAAAATGGATCTTAAAAGCATAAAAATTTTAAAAAATAAAGTTGAAATTTAATCATAACTAAAATTAAATTGATTAAAAAGATAATTTAATTTTGAAAAAAAATCTGGTTTTTAAATCAAAAGTGTGACACATGTGTACCCAAAAATGGAGATGAATGATCCCACGTTAAAATGCTTTTATATAGGGGTATTAATTTTTAGTTTGTTAGGGAAGGTTTGTTTTGATGTTGTCATTGGAGCAATCAATTTTGAGTTTTATGGTAAATGATCGGCTTGCATATCTTTAAAATGTTATAAATTTAATAATGAGGACGATGATGCAAATTTGTGTGTCCGAAAAACGTATCTTAGGGGCGGCCCACGGTTGTTGCAGCCAGGCTTTTTTCGATACCGCTTTCATACTCGCAGTGCTTGGTTATTTACTAAAAGTTCAAAATGCCACACATGGTTTCGATTGTTTCGTGGGTCATTTTCGTTGCCTTGGCTTCCGTAAGGAGGAGAAAGAGGTCACATTAAGGTTGTTTAGTATCAGAGATATTGCTTTTTGTTATTACATTATGTGTAGCTTTGTTGCCTTTTTGTGTAATATGAAAAGTTTGTATACGCTCGATGGTCGCCTATTGCTCTTCGTTGCCTGCCGACTCGTTGTGTGGCTTTGGTAGATCCGTTCGGTGTCCGTGTCGTGTTTCTTTATTAACTCATCTTTGTCACACGTATACGAAGTTATTTGATTGTTAACCAAACAACGAGGTAACTTGTATTTTAGCTTACGGGTTTGCTAATGTACCTTATGGCTTCATATGTTGACTCGCTTATATTTTGTGATTTCGCTGAGTTTTAAGCAAGCATTGTTTTCTGATAATCCATTCTAGAGAGGTTGAGAAACATCGAGACCAAAAAGGTTGTGGGTATGTTGTTTATCCACATTCTGGATCGGGTACAAATATTGTATGATCGGCCATGGGTTGGCGGGATATTAGTATGTGTTGTATGTGTGTTGGTGGATGTTGCAGCTATGGCGCGTGTTTCGGGTTGTTCCTACATTGACATATCTGAGTCTCACAAATTAGACAATGAAGGCGATGATGAGTTTATTGGTAGGGAGGAACAGAAACCAGGCGGTCTACATTTTGGCGTGGCAACTTACTAAAGTTGCAGCCATGGCAGACGTGTTTTGTTTCTCCGATGCCTGCCCTATCTGAGCCAATTGATAGAAAAACAATCACTGGGAACTCCGATTAGAAATGCGTGAACCCTGCACCGCCCCGGACCCTCCCCGTGCATTTAATGCGAGAAATGGCCCTATTTGTACTCGTTTGCTGATCTCTTCATTGCCGTCGTCCAAGGTGTGTGGCGTTGGTGATCGGTTGGTGACGTGTGTTTCTTCATTACTCATCTTTGTCACAGCAGTTTCGATTGACTTATTTTTCTCACCTTATGAGGTTATTTGATTTTTACCAAACATGAGGTAACTTTTTTTTACTTACGGATTGCTTATTCAGAAGGCGACGATGATGAATCATTTTACTGTTGTGTTTTTGGTGAGCAAGGTTTACATAACACCTGTATTTTGGGCGGGGCACCACAAGTTCACCGTGGTTGCCGCCACAGCTAGTGTGTCGTGTGGCTCTCGCAACAGCGGATTTGAGCTTAAGAAGTATCATTATATATCTTTGGTTTTGAGGGAATGTACTTGGTTTCCTCAGTACAGCTTCACAGGTGCGGACCCTATTTCCTTTCATAAACTATGTTGATCTTGAGTTCCTGTCGATGGATGGTTTCTATGTTCTTATATGATATTTATACTATAAACCTGTAAAACCTAAAATTATACAAAAATTGACATTTGAATATATGAATTTGTTTTTTCACTTGTAGCCTTGCATCCTTAGGCTAATAATTTAGGCTAACCACGGGAGGAACAGAAACCAGGTGGTCTGCATCTTGGCGTGGCAACTTAATAAAGTTGCAGCCATGGCAGACGTGTTCTGTTTCTCCGATGCTCTACCCTTCTGAGCCAATAAATATATACAATCACTGGGAACTCTGATTGAATGCGTGAACTTATTTGATTTTTACTAAACACGAGGTAACTTTTTTTCGCTTATGGGTTGGTTAATCAAAAGGCGATGATGATGATCTTTACTGTTGTGTTTTTGTGAGCCAAGGTTTACATACACCTGTATTTTGGCAGGGCGACCACAAGTTCACCGTGGTTGCCGCCATAGCCAGTGTGTCGTGTGGCTCCCGCAACAGCGAATCTGAGCCTAAGCAGTATGATTATATATCTTCAGTTTTGAGGGAATGTACTTAGTTTCCTCAGTACAGCTTCACAGGTGCGGATCCTATTTCCTTTCATAAACTACATTCATCTTGAGTTCCTGTCAATACTTGGATGGTTATGGCGCGTACCAGCGTGGTTACACACCAGACTGCTGACAAGCCAGAAGAAGTTACACGTTCTCCTGAATAAGGTAACGCACAATAATAACTTTTTCTAATTTATAGAATTAGCCTATGCGTATTGTTAAACTATTTGTTTTCCAGATGGTTAAGTTTTGTTATTTTTTTTGTATGCAGTGTCATCTATTCGCAAATGTTCACGCTCTGCACAGCTTTTCCAAATGCGTATATTCAAAGACAACAAATAAACCGCGAAAGTAGCTCAGCCTGGCCGCAACCGCAGGTACTTAGAGGCTAATAACTTGCTTTTTTTTTGAATAACTATTTTTCTTTTCCAGTTTCTAAACTTCGTTTTTGTCCCGTTCAAAATTTAATTTTACTTTCATTTTAATGATGGATATCACATGATCTATTATAGCTCAGAAAGTACTAACCAAATAAGTAAATGTATATACAACTATTATAATCAAATGTGAACTGTGTAGCAAGTAAAAAAAAGTGCTATTTCCTTCTTCAAAATCTTATGTTGGTTCCAAGTGTCTATACGTTATGAACTTTGCCGATAAACTCATAATAGATCGTACATATAGGGTTCAACTTGGATTAAAAGGGCCAATAAAGCTTGCATTTTTCCGCTTATAAACTGCTTATCACCTTCGGCATGCGCCTCAAGTGCATAAGGTCGATGTAATAAGCTGAAAAATGTGACTTTACCAGTTAAGAAAAAAACCTAACCCAAATTGAACCACAATGCCATTTCTACTTAAATGGATCATTCTCAGTTTCCACTACTTCTGTCTTTCCATTTGCAGGTATATTAGATTTAAAATTGGCAAGCGAGTACAAGTTTCTCAATCATCAAATATACAGCTTCTTAATAGCAGACTGAAGTGGCGGTGAAGATAGCCGAGTAGAGCCAATCAAGGAAGAAGAAGAAAAGGCACCCGAAAAAGGTGGCATTGGAGATATGGCTGCTACAACATTTGTCTGCAAATGTTTAGCGACAAGGGGTGTTTGGCTGCCGCTGCTACAACATTCTTTGGAAAGGTAAGTGAATGTGTATATTTTTTGTTCCCAGTGTATATAGTTGTGAACTTTGCAAGCCTTTGCCGATAAACCCATAATGATATGGTTAAACAGATGAAGCAGTAGTCGAACAGGTGAAACGCTACACAGTTGATTTTTATAGGTTGTGTTTGTTTCAGCTTATACTGCCAGCTTATGGCTTATTTTGTTTTCAACTTATGTTTCATAAGCTCACTTTCGTCTTTTTAAAACTGCCATAAACCAAATAACCCATAAGCATGATATATAGGCCGAAACTAAAACCTTAATAACTTGAAGTATGTTCATGCGACTAACTACTTATGATTAGGTTTTATAGTAATATACTATAAACATGGTATACAAAATGCCTTTTAATTGCAAAGCGGATCCCAAAGCTTTTGGACCCATAACAAGAATGCCAAGCACAATTCCCTTCTGTGCTCAAAGAAACTTGAGTTGCAATGAGCTTTTGAGGAAAGGAACAAAGTATTACAGCAAAGAGTTTAGTAGATTTTATCATCAGAAAATGAGCGGGATTATAAAGGATTCTAAAGTGGACTCGATCATGGTCAGAGCACCTGCTGCAAGCGTTTTTTTGGCAGCCAAGTGATATGGTGGTTGCATTTATTGGCATTTTTGTTTAGTCCAGCATTGGGGATTTTGTTGTTTTGAGCAGTTAAACTTCATGTGATGAAGATGTGCCACCTTATGCATTCTCCATATGACTTCCTAATCTAAATGCATGATACCATGAACTCTTCTTATGTGGACAGATCCAACTAGCTGGATTTTTACCAGTACTAATAGGTTTACTCGACAAGAGTCAGGCTTTTAAAAGTTTTTTGTGTATTTATTTGTTAAACAGGAATTTTGGCTAAATTATATTTCACACAAGATATTGAGTAGTGCATTAAATAATCGCATTATGCATGTACTCCTCAGAGGAACGTCGAGTGTTTCTACTTGGTCTCTAGAAGTTAAGACATATTCATTTGCAAATAATTACGACGTATCACACCCTTCTCCATATCCGACAACTAAAATCGACGGCCGCTTACCGTCCCGCATAGGGATGGCAACGGGTCGGGGTCGGGGCGGGTTTTAGTGTACCCGTACCCGCATCCGTTTATAATATCCACACCCGTATACGCCTCATTACCCGTCGGGTACCCAGTTAATATTATCCATCGGTTTTTCGGGTTTCTCCGCGGGTATCGGGTGTCCCCAAATGAATATTTTATGAACAAACTGGCGGGTATCAAGATTAACTCACACTAAACCCACCGACAAAATAAAGCAAACCACCATAATATATTAAAAAAAATTTAAAGTTAAAGAAAAAAAATACCGTATCAAACGAATTATCGCTTTCGAATAATTCATGTACAACATCAAAATGTGTTAAATAATAAAGATAGTTAGATAAAAAATACAACGGAAGAAATTATATATAATCGGTACAAAAACAGGTAAACTGTATGGATATTGAAGTAACGAGTAATTGGGGCGGTGTATTAACTAGTAACCCGTCAACCGAACCCGTACTCCGTCTAAAAAATCTATCAATAACCAAACCAACCGCATCCAAACCCGCCAACACCCACCGGCCCCCGAACCCGACCCAAAACCTGTTCGGGTTTCGGTTTTCCCCGTCAGTTTTGGATGTTTTTGCCATCACTAGTCCCGCAGCAACGCGCGGGTTTATCTACTCGTTTACTTACAAGTTACAAGTTACAACTACGCTTTAATGTAATCACAAAAAAAGTTACTCTCTTCGTTCTAAAATTATTGTCCTCCGACAAAAAATACACAGTGTAAAAAAACATAATAATTACTGATTTATCTCTCTTACTTTTTCTAAAATACTAGTAACAGTTTTACCTTTAAATAATTAATTACAGTTTCCTTTAAAGTTTGGGATAATAATATCAAGTAAGGGTAATATGGTAATATATATCAAACTTTCTAATATATTTTTAGTAGTAGACAATTAATTTGATTAATCCTAAAAAAAAATATGGACAATAATATTGGGACAAACAGCGTATTTTAAATAGCTATTAACCGTTAATAGCTTTCTCTTTTCTATAAACGAGATTGTAAGCCCGCGCTTCGCTGCGGGTTGTTTAAAATCGACATCTCTAAGATACGCAGAGACACCAAAATTGAGGGGTATGCAAGTAACTAACTATTGTTGTATAAAGTAAATGTACAACAAAAATATCATCCTAATGGGAAAAACATTATAAGTTGACATGAGAAAGCAAGCTAATGTCACACTGAAATTACATTAACTCAGTTATCACTGTGGAAGCATAAGAACTATAACCACTCATTATTGCCTCCCTTTTTAAAGAGTAAGTGCTATCGTCAATATTGAGGGCAAAGCAACGACCGTACATCATAAAAAGACCTCCATATAAGTAACTACTATGAGTCACGCTAAATACATAAAGAAACTTGAATGAACAAAAAATAATTACCCTACTTCTCTGAGTTGGATGCAACTGGTTCTTCGTGCTATTCTGATTTAGAGAATGTCGGCAACATTTGGTACCGAAATTTACCCTTTGTGAATTCCCCACAGCCCCAAAGATAAAGTTTTCCCAGTAGGCCACCATACTTAATTGTAATGACTACATCCCATCAGTATGATCCCTTTAACAAATTACATTGCACAAAAGTCAGATTTTCAATAGTGCTAGCATAATAGCCAGTCAAAATGGTGTTTGAAGCGGCAGAAAAAACATCATAATCCCTCACTTTTCATTAAAATAACTACATCAAAAGTGAATGTTAAACGTAATGCACCTATCATGTATATTTTGAATGCGCATATCTGTTCATTTATTACTTTTTTTGTTTTAATGAATCATGTGGTGCTACATTAACTCCAAATAAAACTTCACAATGATTAATATATGGAAAAGAAGTATGTAATAAAAAATCTTTGTTGCAATAAGTTCGCGAAACATAATCATTCAGATTGGTCAACGTAGCTTAAGTAAACAAATATAGAGAGTTTTTTATCATATGTTATTCCCACAATTTATCTAACTCATCTTAATTTGCGTTTCAAACTCACAAATGTTATAATGACTGATATATCTTATCCTCTTTTTGAAATACATATTAAATACATCCCCCTTTACTTGAGCCTGATATATAAAATATATTATTTCTGTATGGAGCTATCGCCAACCACCAACAAACAAATTATACTAATCTTGCATCCTACAAATGGGTACTATAACATATATCAGAAAACGTACCCTCGATTCCAGAATGGACCTTGCTAATGTCCGATGAAATTAATTCACCCTTTGAATCTGGGTTGATGCATTAATGTTGTTCCATATATACAACAGTCATGAAGCCCTGTCAAATCTGATTACTCATATTGTGAAAATTAAAGCATCCGAAAAGAAAAGTTCACATCCATGCAAATAAAGCCTACATCTGAGCTACTGTTAATGAATAAGAAATATGTAAGCAAAACTTTTGCTAATATGTTTGATAGAAATTTGTGAACTAATTAATGGGCTCTACATCACTCAAACACTCGCTCGCCACACCGTTTAACCCTATTTCTAATGTCCTGCCGTTTACCAATACGTCAAGCTCAAATCCGTAACATGGGTCATTACCTACTCTACTGTGCTAGTATACACATATTTGCAGCATCAAGGTAACCATATCACTACACACCCTAATTGTATCAATCTAAGTAATACAACAAACCTCGATCTTTATATTCAAGAGAAAATACTTCATCAAATTTGCGAACTAGAATCCCTAATACATCAAATTGGCCTCCAATTTAAGCCAAACATCAGATAACCAACCAATTTCGTCAAACAAAACGAACAATAAACACTACTAAATATAAACCACAATCCGACCCGCCTGTTTTAGTTTATAACCACAAAAAGCACAACCGACCCTTCTGCTTTTTGGTTATAACCGTAAAATCCCTTTGTCGACCAAGTGGTTGACCACTTAAAAATATCAACCACAACCGCCCGAAAACAAAAATAAATAACTTTTTTTTCTTGTTTCAAGATAAATTTTCACTTTGATTCCACCAATTAGCCAAATTTGTTGAATAAAACAAATTCCATAGATATATATAAGCATATATATATTGCAAGAAATTAATAATAACGTCCTTTTTTAAGTTCAAGTGACCAAGGTGGAATACACATTATATCTTGTGATAACTTGAATCAAAAAAGAGACAAGAGATCACGAAAGGGTTGGAAAAATCCTATCTAAAATGACTAACTAACTGTAACGTTAGTAAAATTAAACATAGTAACCTAATGATAAGTTGGTAAATTGTATACATAAAATACCAAGGATTACGCCAATAAAAGCCAAAAAAAATAACCAAAAATATGGAAAATTGTGTGCTTTTGTGTCCTCAATGGTGCAGTAAAAGGATAACAAAGTCAAAAAGAGCAAAAACAGCAAAAACCGACAAGAAATGAAGAGACAAGTACAAGAGAGAGATTTAAAGCCAATATCAAAAGCCGGATCAAGACCGTGGTCGAGAAAAGACAAGAAAATAAAGAAAAGGACAAAGGAAATGACCATTATACCCTTTGAAGAAGATGCAAATTTAACTAAAATAACCTTGGCCTTTCTCTACCACCATCGATCACAAAAGCCCAAAAAGAGCCCAAACACAACGTCCATTTATTGTTCTAAAAACTACAAGGCCATAAATGCCAATCTTTTATACTCATTTTAAACACTACATGGGTCCACAAAGAAACGGAGGGACACTTATGCATTAAAGCCTAAACTTTCAAAAACAAACGCGGTTTAATTTTTCCCATAACCACTTCATAACTACTTTTCCCGCCAAAAAAACCCGAACAAACCCAAACTTCCCAAATCCTTTCCTGTTTCTCCCTACTCTTCCCCCACCTCGTATTTACCATCTCCAAAACGTCCATTTTTAATATGACATGGCAGCCTCCCATTGGTGCGAACCACCTCACCAATATCACCCAACGGCCCAAGATTCAAATAAAAAAATCATCTAACGGCTTGGAATGAATGGAAGTACTCATCTTCCCTTCGTTTTTCCTAATCAATAGAAGCTGTATATTCATAGTTAGGAGAGAGCTAATTAGAACGTTCAGATTTTTTGGTAATTTTTCACTTTTCAAATCTTACTGTACGTTCATTTTGTCGAATTAAACTTTTAAATTTACAAATTAGTTGTATCTTTGTTTCTTCTCTTACTCTTCTTCTTAAGCAATAAAATAGTTGATTGTGTTTGTTTTAAAAGCTTTCATGAATAAGCCGACAGTTTTAGTAATACGTTGTTAATAAGGCTCAATTTAGCTTATTCTGTTTTCCTAGTAGTTCATAAAGTTTTGGTTTCCAATATATTGTTAAAAGCTTTTAAAAAACTGACTTTGCCTATTTTTGTTCACCTATGTTCATTTGAGTTAAATTTGATTCATATTGGAAGCATTGATGAAGAAATAAGCTCATTTCAGCTTATTGAGCTTAAGCTCAGGTTTTAGAGGCTAAGGTAGCAAATAGGAATTTGTTTTTTAAGGTCACTACTCACTTCAACAAGAATGACCTAGAGGTCAGAGACTACAATTCAAAGGGTTAGCTTTCCTGTTTTTAAATATACATACAATTAACTTAATTCAATAGCTTATTGCATTGTTTTTTTTTTTGTGTGCTTGAAACCATTTCATTTTGTTTAGTAGTTAGATATTCAAATGTTTTAAAGCTGTTGTAGCTAGAATCCATTAAGTTTTCATTACTTAAAGTTCTGTCCTTTAGAAAGTTTAAGCTAGCTGAGTAACTAGTTATTTTTAGAACATAAGCTGTAGATTTTAGAGTTTAAATAGCTTAATTAGTTGAGTTAAAGTTAGAGTAGATAAAAGGTTTTAGCAGATTTAGTTTTAAAAATAGATTTTAAGTGAAATTTATTTTTGACCGTTGTTAGTTAAGTTAGTGTTTGGGTACAAGGGAGTTTTTGAACTTTAAAAAGTCAACAGATTCTGTCAAAATACTGTTACATATTTTTACTTTTCAGTAGTTAACAATTTAAAAGAGGATTTGAAACTTAGTTTTGTAGAATTTCAAGAATTATAGCTAAAAAAGTTTTTTGCTAGCACCAGGGCATTTAAAGAGCAAAGTAAGATTTAACTTTTAATAATTCACTAAGCATTTTAGAGTTAAACTTGGTAAAGTAGATTTATAACATTTAGTGATTATTGGTTTATGAGGTCCTCACCTAAGATTTGCGGCCTGCACATAGTATTTGCCAATTAATCATCATAGGCAGTAGTAACATCAGTTACTACTGCTGATACTCACGCAATTTTCTAGCTAATATTCTAGTACTGAAATTTAAAGAAATAAGCAACTTAAAGTATTAAGTATTTTATAGAACTTCATTAGCTTCTACAAAGGTCATCTTTTAAGTTTCACTTTTAAGCTTTAAGTCTAGTTCCCTTAATTTTCTTCAAAGTGGTAAAGCAATCATCTGAGATTTACTAACTTTATTCATTAGATTTCTATTTTCTAGTTGTTCATTACAAATTCCTTTTATCTAGGTTTACTCCATATTCATATTAGTGCTTATTTCCAAAATTTCAGTTTCTAGAATTTTAATTTGAGCTAGTTAGCTTATTAGGATTTGCTTATTAATAGTCATTAAGCTGAACTTTAGCTTTTTAAGAACAAATTTTCCTTGTTTAATCATTTTACTTGAACTTTTTTCTTTTTAAAATCCCTAGTACACATTCACAAGTTTCATTATAGCATCTTTTGGTTTTTATTTATCATTAATAATAAGCTCGTAATAAACCAATTTGAAAAGTGTAGAAAAATAGAAGAAACACTATAGTTTCTGTTTTTCAGTTTTAAAAGCTAAATTTTTAGCTTTATCTAGTTATAAAAAGTTCAAAGTGCTTTATGTAAAGAATTATTAAGATAAGCTCAAGTCCAACTTTTAATTTTTGAGTTTTAGCTTATTATCATTTGTAATAACTTCAAAATTGCTTAAGTCTAGGTTTAATTGGTACTTTTCATAGTTTTAAGGTTGTCTGTTTTAACTATAGTGTAAGATATTTACCCCGCCTACCCTTTACTTTCATCTTTAGCATTTTCTACCCTGTCTTTTAGGTTTAATAAAATAGTTTTTATATTTTTAAAATTAGTTTAAATAAAATTAGTTTAGGTTTTAAAAAGCAAAAATTAGGGGATCAATTGAATAGTAAAAATTGGGCATTTCATACCATAAAATTTTTGCACATTTTTAGTAGTTTTTAAAATCATTTTTCTTTATTTTTTCCAATTGTTTTCTAAATATTAAAATAGGTTTTAGGAAATTCTTTTCATAAAAAATTCATCTAAAAATTCAAAAAAGTGTAAACATATTCTAATTCTAATTCCTAAGAATTTTCTTTTTAAAAATGTGTAATTTTAAGGTAATTAAAATTTAAGTTAAAAAGAAGTGCCTAGATTTTAAATTTTAGTTTTTAGCTCACGTTTTTAATTCACGTTTTTGTTATTTTTCGTATTAGATAAACGATTTTAAATTATTAATCGTTAAATAGTTTAAAAGAGCTAATTTATTCGTAGTGTAATTCAAAATATCAAAAATCCTATATTCAGTTCTTGACCGAATCCGAATTATTTCCCCGAATTTCCTCAATTCATCAACGATTTCGTTGGTATAAACGACCCGAGAAGAAAATACTTTCCCGTATTAAAAATATAACTATCGTTTTTTCTTAAGTGAGATTTTAAAACCCTTTTATTTCTCTTGTTTTGAGAAGTAATTGGGAAGAATTAATCAACGGGATTTATAAATACATATATAAATTTGACTATTGCTTACACTTGTAACCAAATTTATGGCGCCGTTGCCGGGGGAAGACGTGAACGTTTTTGAGGATATTCGTTGAGAGTAGAGTTATGAAGACCCTTCCTTCTTGTAAGGTACTTTGCTAATTTTTGTATATATTGTATAAAAATACAAAACATTCATTACTACGAATCTATCGAATTAGATAAAAAAACAAAAATACAAATAAACAAATTTGATCTAGCTATCACATCTTAAAAAACCATTCCAATAAACAACAAACAAATCGTGAGTTTACTTGCGAAGGTACGACGGACCTTCTATTTTACATAACTAAAAGGTGGAGTTATAATGAAGGGTGATAGCTACTTGCTAAGAAGGTCATATGCGCCTCGCTAAGCTTTTCCTCTCACTTGTGCGTAATCTTGGAGACATATCGTGAAACCTTGTAATTAATGGTTTTTACCAAAACTATTTTTCATTTTCTTTTCCTTTCCTAAAAATACTAAAAAATTGTAAATTTCCCCAAAAAATAATCCTTCTTAATCCCAAATTCTTACTTTTATTTACACTAATGCATGCCACTCGTTCTTCCTTGGAATACACAATTCCGAGAAGACGTAATCGTCGACGTTCTCGACAACAACAAGAGGCAATCCCTATTGTTGATACGGATCCGATTCCAATGGCCGATGACCGACCTATGGCCGAGCAACTTCAAGCTCCCACCGGGGGGTTTGAAAGTGCTATAGTGGTACCACCCATCAATGCTCAAAACTTTGAAACTTAAATCCCTCTCTCATAAAATCTTGTTCAAAATCGTAATTTTTTCGAAGGTATGAATGAGGACCTCATGCTCACATTCTTCATTTCAAGCCATAACTAATAATCAAAGGTACCCGGATTACATAACACTCACCATCAAACTCTTCTCTCAGTTTCCATTTTCTCTTGACGGGGTTGCCCAAAACTGGCTCCGACAAAGAACCCCCTGAATTCTATTCTTACAAGGATGACTTAGTGTCAAGTTCTTAATATTTTTTCTTTCACCATCTAAGACTACAATCTTCGGAATGAAGATAATGAATTTTCGACAAATTGCTCAAGAATCTTTCTCCGAAGCTTTTGGAGCCGTATCAAGGAACTTCTAAGGAAGTGTCCTCATACGGGGTTTTTCGCTCATTCCACCAATTAGACACATCTATAAATCGTTGAGCTACAATTGATCAAGATTCTCTTAATTTTCCGCTGCCGGAGGAAATTATTCTCTACAAAAGTCCAACCGAAAGGACTACAAATCTTAGAGAATAAAAGAGCCAAAAGTTAGCGCTGTTCACGAAACCCGTGATGCGAGTGAAGTACTAAAGCTCCTCATCTCTTCTTCTTCTTCATCATCAACTTTGAATTCAACAAATGGCAGCGCATTAGAGGATAAGATGACTTTTAACTTTTAGGAATAAATGAATGATATGATAAATATGATAAAGGCTCGTGGTGCCTACTCCCGTTCCGATTAAAGCAAGAAGGAAAGGTGTACTAACTTTTGGTCGTAAATCATAGTTAAAATGAGTGCCCAATGACTAGAGGAGGAAATAGTACCACGGTTTTATCATGATAATTTTTTAACAAATTCAACAAAAAACCACTATCGTCGTAAAACTTTGTTCAAAATGGAAATTCCGGATACCGTCCTCCCAACTTAGCGAACCAAATAAGACCACCAGGCTTTAATCAACAGAATAACAATAGGAATGTGAATGCTAATCAAGGTTATCATAGAACTGGGAATAATGGAACCAAGTTAACCATGAGCTACTCGGGCTTAAACACAACAAGCTCAAGCTTATCAAGTCCCGGGTACACAAGTTCCGGTGACTTATGCTAGATTTGAGGCTTACACAAAAGCAAATGATGTTACTTTGAATAATCTGCAAAAGAATTTAAATGATTTCAAAAGGGAACAACAAGATTTTCAAAAATGAGCAAATAATTTCAAAATATGATTCTTAACATGTATTCAAAAGCAATGGGAAATAACAATGCATCGGTTCGGGAAATTTACCAATTTAATACTATTCCTAATCCTAGAAATGAAGTCAAGGCTATCACCACTAGGAGTGGTTTGGCCTATGATGGACCATTACCTCCTATGCCTCCTCCTTATGTCAATCCGGACAAGGAGGATGGTAAGGAAACTGAGGTGACAAAGGACCAAGTGCAACCTACAAGTTCACAAAGTACCGCAAGAGTCCAACCTCCGGTAGTTCAAATCAAGGAAAAGGTCCAAAATAAGGAAAAAGAACCCATTGTTGAGCCTAGAGTTGTTAATGAACCTTTCAAGACTAAGACAAATTTGCCTTACCCTTCAAGAGTTGAAAAGGACAAGAATCGTGAAAGAGATGATATCTTAGCTTCAAAGTTCATAGAAATCTTCCGTGATCTTCACTTTGAGCTTAGCTTTGCGGATGCTCTTGTCCACATGCCCAAATTTGCCTTAATGATCAAAAAGTTGTTAAGTAATAAGGACAAGTTGATTGAGATAACAAAGACACCAATGAATGCTAATTGCTCCGCGGTCATTCTCAAAAAGCTTCCCGAAAAGCTTGGTGACCCAGGACGAATTTCTCATTGGCCTTGTGATTTAGGGGAGTTAGGATAAACACTTGGCACTTAGCGGATCTAGGGGCAAGTAACAATCTCCAAGCCCATGTCTATTTGGAAAAAACTTGACTACCCGACCTTACAAGTACTAGAATGGTCTAGAATTAGCCGACCGAGACAAGTTCTAAACCCCCGTGATAGCCGAAAATGTGTTCGATACGGTCGGGAAATTCTATTTTCCCAGTCGATTTTATGATCTAGACTTGTCAGACCCTCGTGTTCCTTTATGATTTAGGAAGAACCAATGTTTTAGAGCCACATAGCTCAACCTTGATTGGATGTTTATGAGGGGAGATCATTTTTAAGACATGATATTTGATACTCAAAGTGTGATGATACTCCACAATTTCTTATGATCATTTTGAAACCGTGAAACGAATTGACCTTATTTATTGATGCAAACTTGTGCTGAGTATGCCCAAAAAGTTCTTTAGACATTCCCGAAGTTGTGAGAAAACCACAATCTATCAATTCCGGAAACCTCCTTCTTTCACTCCTTTTGAAGGAAGTTGAGATTATTCTAGAAGGAAGAAATAGAAGAAGTTTATAAAACAGATTGAATCTTTAAACATGGATATAGAATGATTGAATTTTAGAGATAGAGTATGTGATGTAACTACTTGAAAAAAATTGCTTGAATTTTAAAAAGATTGATCCCATTTATCACCACCCACATCCCTTTGAATTCAAAAAAAGGAAGTCAAAAAAGTTGAAATTCGGTCAATACATCAATAGAGTAACCACCCCGAGCTTGAACTCAAAGGAGTTGCCTTCTCATCTTGAATAGCGCCTTTTCTTGAAAAGGATAATAAACTACCCGTCATAATTTCAAAAGATCTAAAAGAGGATGAGAAGGTAAAACTTATTGAGGTTCTTAAGGCTCACAAAAGTGCTTTAGCTTGGAAAATCTCCGACATTAAGGGAATTGACCCAAAGTTTTGTACATGAAACACAAAATTTTAATGGAGGATGATAACAAACCGGTGTTCAAATTGCAAAGAAGGGTCAACCCTAAAATACATGAGGTCATTAAGAAAGAGGTCATCAAGCTTCTTGATGCCGGCTTGATTTACCCCATATCGGATAGCCCATGGGTTAGCCCGGTTCATTGCGTTCCTAAAAAAGGAGGGATGACCGTGGTGATGAACGATGACAATGAACTTATTCCAACCCGACGTTGAGGACCTCGGTTGTGAGAGTTTTCAATTGATTTTAAGGAATTGACAGAATGCCACTAGGAAAGACCATTTACCTTACCATTCATGGAACCAAATGCTTGAAAGGTTACGTGGAATGAGTTTCTATTGCTTCCTAGATGGGATTTTTCCCGGGATACTTATCAAATCCCGATTGACCCACAAGACCAAGAGAAGACCACCTTTACTTGCCCTTATGGAACCTTTGCCTACAAAAAGAATGCCTTTGGCCTTTGTAAAGCACCTGGAACCTATCAAAAGGTGGCATGACGGCCATATTCCATTACAAATAATATAGAAAACCATGGAGTTTTTATGGATGAGCTTTTCGGTTTTATGGGGAGAATTTTTCAAAGTGCCTTGATAATCTGAAAAAATGCTTAATCGATGTGAGAAACAAATCTATGCTTAATGGAAAATGGCATTTGCATGGTAAAATAAGGAATACGTTTTGGGACATAAAATTTCTTAAAACGGTTTAGAAGTTGATATGCAAAAGTATAAGTGATAGTAAATTACCTAACCCGACCAACTGCAAAGGATTTCAGAAGTATTTTTAGGTCAAGCGGGTTTTTTATCGAGGTTCATTCAAGATTTTTCAAAAATTGTCAAACCCATGACTCATCTTTTGAAAAAGAAGACTCCTTTGTCTTTTTCGATGACTTGTAAACAAGCTTTTAATGTATTAGAAAGAATTAATTGAAATCACCATACTTTTTCTGTGCCTAATTTGGATTACAAATTATGAAATCATGGTGTGATTGCTAAGTGATTTTTGCTCTTGGTTGCCGTTCTAGGTCAAAGAAAGTATAAACACTTTCATCATAAAAAAATTCACTATGCGAGTTAAGGGACTATGACAGGGCTTCAACTTCCATTACACTACAACCGAAAAGAAATGCTAGCCGTTAGTATATGCCCTTAGAGAAGTTTCGACCCTATCTAGTCTTATCAAAGACCATAGTGTATACTGATCATCGGCTATTAAGTTACCTAATGGCTAAGCAAAGCTAAGGTCAAGGTTACTTAGGAGGATTCTTTTTACACCAAGTAGTTCAATCTTGAAATAAGGGACAAAAAAGGAGCCGAGAATGTAGCCGCCGATCACCTTTCTAGACTTGAGAACCCTCACAAGAATGAACTTGAAAAGCAAGATATAACCGAGTCTTTTCCTTTAGAGTCACCAAGGGAAAGTTGAGAGAGTCAAAGAGATTACTGTGAATGATAAAGTGCTTAATGATGTAATTATTCTTAGTGATATACCGACGCATGGTTCGCCGACTAGCGAACTACCATGCGGTAATATTGTTAAAAAATGGAATGAGTTCTCAACAAAAGTGAGAAAATTTTTTTCAAAGAAGGCTAAACATTACTATTGGGATACACCATACTGTGTTCATAATTTGTGCGGATCAATCATTATAACGTGTGTTTTTATGCAAGAGGCCTAATGAGATTCACATGGCTTGTCACAAAACGGACCAACTGGAGGCCATCATATTGCCAATTTACACCGCTCATAAAGTCTTGACTTCTTCCGGATTCTTTGGCCCACTAACCTCTATAAAGATGCTTTCAACTTGTTAAACTTGTGATGCATGTCAAAGAACAAGGCAAAATCTCTCAAAGAGATTGAGATGCCACAGAATACATACAAGTATTGTTAATCTTTGATTGTGGGTATTGATTACATGGGTCCATTTTCCATCAAGTAGAGGAAATAAGTAACATCTTTAAGTTCGTGTACTATTTGTCCAAATTGGTGGGAAGCTAAGCTTTACCTACTAATAATGCTCGAGTTGTTTGTAGGTTCTTGAAAAGTCTTTTTGCTAGATTTGGAACCCCTCCGTGCTATAAATCAAGTATAGAGCACACATATTTTGTAATGACCAATTTGCAAAGGTCATGGCAAAGTATGGTGTGACCCATCATCTTTCGACTCCTTACCACCCACAAACGAGTGGTCAAGTTAAGGTTTCAAATAGGGGAATTAAAAGGATTTTAGAAAGAACCATAGGTGAGAATAGAGCTTCTTGAGTGAATAAAGCTTGACGATGCGCTATGGGCTTTCCGAAACCGCCTTAAAAAACACCAAATCGATGTACTCCCTTATAGTTAGGTTTACGGAAAAGCTTGTCATCGTCCCTATTGAGTGAACATAAAGCTTTTTGGCCCTTAAGCAAGACCTAATTTAGTGACCTTAATCATGCGGGAAAAAAATAGAAAGTTACAAATTTGAAAGCCTTAACGAAAATTAAGGGATGAAGCTTATGAGAATTATTTGGGTTTATAAAGGAGAAAACAAAAAGTTACATGATTCAAAGATTAAAAACCGAGTTTTAAATGTTGGGAACAAGTTGCTACTTCTTTTTAACTCAAGCTAAAGATTTATCTCTGTAAGCTTAAATCTTGATGGTCCGGGACCATTTACGGATTGCTAATGTTTACCCATAGGAACAATTAAACATTCAAAATGATGGTCCAAATTTAAAGTCAAAGGTCATAGGGAGAAACACTAATTTTAGAGGATGTATCCTAATGTGAATATCCCGGATGTTAAGACAGACCCCCACCATGATAACCAAGTTGGAAATGAGTCAAGCTTCGGTGGACCTCCTATAAAAAAACAAGCGCTTCGTGGGAGAGGCAAACCCCATGCTTATCCTTTTTATCTTCTTTCTATTTTCTCTTTGCTTCCCTAAGGACAAATTAATTCGGGGTCGAGTATAGCTTGTACTCGGTGAACAAAAACTAAGCCGTTTTAAGTTGTTTATGAGCTAACAATGAAAATGATGAGAGGAGGCTTGTTTCTCTTTCGTTCATGTTGGTTTGTTTGTTTGTCTTAGGTTTTCCGATTTAGGGAGATTCATTGGTATTCAAGAATTGTGGAAGAACAAAGCTATGCCCACATTTCCTATTGATGGACTCCAAACTTCTCTTCATAAAGTTAGTGGTAAAATCTCATATCCTTGTCTTTAACAACTAAACATCTATTCTTTTGGCATGACCTTAACTTATATGTATAGATTCTATTTATGACCCTTATATTATATAAAACATTAAGGACAACGTTGCGTATAGTTTTGGAAGGATATCTTCTATATTGACATTGCACTTCAACGCAACCTTGTTTTAACCTCTTAGAAATTTAACACCTTTTTTTGTAGAAAAAAAGTGGAAATTTTTAAATTTTTTTTGCTTGCAAAAGAAGATTAGATTGGGGAAAAAACAACCACATTTTGGTAATCCGTTGGTGAAAAATAGGAGTAAATTTTGACTTAACCGGTGAAAATGCCCTAGCTATTTCTTTAACCTACCTTTTGTGGGTCAACGCTTTCCACAAAATCCTATTGCATGGATTTTTAAAAAATGTGAAGAACAAGAAAGGGATAGATGTAGAATAAATAAAAGTGTAATTTGCTTATCAAGGTTTAATTGGAAAAACCTAAAGCTTATATGAATGAATTGGTCTTTTTAACTCCCACAAGTCTTAATACACCTAATCATACGTGCTCTTTTTAATTAAACCAAGTCCAACCAATGTCTTTAGAAAAAGTCCTTCAATATGGAAAGTAATTCAACAATTATGTAAGTAAGATTTTTTTGGTTTCAAATTTTATAATTGGGAATGTACAAAAGTGAAAGATTTTCCATTCACACAAAAAAATAATTATAAAAAGAATGCAATAATCATTTCTAATGGCAAAAGCCATTATTTTTCGTGCCAATGAAGCATTCCCAAAAATAAATAATAAAGCCATATATAGTTTTTAATCGTTGGCGTATCCAATTGAGAGTGAGAACACGGATGTGTCCAACTAAGGATTAAGTACTAGTACGTGAATCAAGTTCGTAGTCATTCATCCACTCGGGAGCCGCGGCCTAGGTGGTGAATGCAACTAATGGACTTTTGGATTCTAGGCTTTGTAGGAATAAGGTGTTTCCGCATAACCCACAACGTAAGAAGCGGAGTGGGGGTTCGAACTAAGAACACCGGTTGTTGATTCGATATCCTATTTGGGAGAAAGGCCTAAGTAGGGGTTCGAACTAAGAACAACATTCCTATTGCAAAAAAAATAAAATAAAAAATAAAATAATTTATAGTATATTGAAAATAAAAGAATGGTAAAAATTTCATTTTCTTAAATCAAGTTATAAATTTTAGATCCCCAATTTCTTTTATGCTTTGAGTCAAGGTTTATCTGTTATTTACAATTAAGCTCATAAGGCTAAGTGAAAAGCTTAGATTGATTCAACTATAAAGAATAAATTTGATCTATGGTCAAGTTTGAAAAGAGTCACACAACCTTAATCATTAATTTATCTTGGGAGTGAAAAAGTTCACTAGTTGTAATTTATTGACAATGATCTTGTTTAATAGCTTTGTTAGTCTAGTGAAAAGTCAGGGAAAGACGAAATTTCCTCATTTGTGCTCATTAATCGGATAGCCTATTTCAATGAGCCTAAAAGGTTTGTAAAATTGCAATTGATTGCCATTAATGAGTTTTTTCTATGAGATAAAATGTTGAGAAAGAGCTTAAGATGGTTTAAAAAGGGGATTCATAAAAGGGAAAACAGAGGGCCTTTGAAACATGTTTAGCTTTCAAAGTGTACGCTTAATACAATTGCGTGAGGACACGTCAATCCTTTAGTTTGGAACTTTGATAAGTGTTTAATTGTTATACATAAAAATACCCTAGGATTCGGCAATAAAATCCAAAAAAATATGCCAAAAGAATGGAAAATGTGTGCTTTTAGTGTCTCAATGTGCAGGAAAGGATATCAAAGTCAAAAAGAGCAAAAACGAGCAAAAACCGATAAGAAATGAAGAGAACAAGTAACAAGAGAAGATTTTGAAGCCAATATCAAAGCCGTATCAAGACCGGGATCGAGAAGACAAGAAATAAAGAAAAAGGACAAAGGAAATGACCATTATACCTTTGAAGAAGATGCCAAAATTACTAAAAAACCCTTTTGGCCATTCCCACAACCATTCGTATTCACAAAAGCCCAATAAAAGAGCCCAAACACCAAGCCCATTTCTTGTTTACAAAACTACAAGGGCCAGAAATGCCAATCTTTAAACTCATTTATACACTACATGGGTTACAAAGAAACGGGGGGACTACTTATGCAATTAGCCTAACTTTCAAAACAAACGCGGTTTTAAATATTTTTCCCCATAACCACTTCAAAACTACTTTTCCCGCCAAAAAACCCGAACAAACCCAACCTTCCCAAATCCTTTCCCCGTTTCTCCCTACTCTCCCCCACCTCGTATTTACCATCTCCACGTCATTTTTATGACGTGGCAGCCTCCCATTGGTGCGAACACCTTACCAATATCATCCAACGGCCAAGATTTAAATAAAAATCATCCAACGGCTTGGAATGATGGAAGTTCCACATCTTCTCTTCCGTTATTTCCTAAAAATAGAAGCTTATATTCATAGTTAGGGAGAGAGTTAATTAGAAAGTTCATAGTTTTTTGTAATTATTACTCTTTTTCATCTTATGTGTAATGTTCATTTTGCGAATTAAAACTATTTAAAATTTACAGTTATTTGTATTCTTTTGTTTATTCTCTTGTAACACTTCTTTTCTTAACAATAAAATAGTTGAGTTCGTGTTTGTTTTAAAGCTTTCATGAAATAAGCCAGTTTTAGTTAATAAGCTTGTAATAAGCTCAATTTAGCTTATTCTGTTTTCCTTTAGTTCAGAAGTTGTTCAAATATTGTTAAAAGCTTTTAAAATACTGAATTTTGTCAATTTTTGTCACCTATGTTTCATTTGAGTTAAATTCGATTCAATATTGGAACATAGATGAAAATAAGCTCATTTCATCTTATTGAGTTAAGCTCAGGTTTTTAAGGCTAAGTAGCCCAATAGATTTTGTTTTAAGGTCACTCACTCAACAAGAGTGACCTAGAGGTCAGAGACTACAATTCAAAGGGTTAGCTTCATGTTTTTAATTTTAGCATACATTTAGCTTAATTCATTAGCTTATTGCATTGTTTTTTTTTGTGTGCTTGAACCTTTTCAATATTGTTTAGTTAGTTTAGATATTCAAATGTTTTAAAGCTGTTGTAGTTAGAATCCATTAAGTTTTCATTACTTAAAGTTCTGTCCTTTAGAAAGTTTAAGCTAGCTGAGTAACTAGTTATTTTTAGAACATAAGCTTTAGTTTTAAGTGCTTAAATAACTTAATTAGTTGAGTTCAAGTTAGAGTAGATAAAAGGTTTTAGCAGAAGTTAGTTTTTATAAATAGATTTTAAGTAAAAGTTAGTTTGGATAGGTTATTAATAGTGTTTGGGACAAGAAGTTTTTGACCTAAAAGTCAACATGATTCTGTGCAAAAATACATTACATAGTTTAGAATTTTCAGGTTTCAAGTTTAAAAAGAGGAATTGAAAACTAGTTTGTAGAATTTCAATATTTATAGCTTAAAAGTTTTTCTAGCACCAGGCAGTTTTTAAATTGCAAAGGTAGATTTAAGTGTTAAGTAATTCGACAAACAATTTTAGAGTCAAACTTGGTAAATGTAGAGCTTAGAAACATTTAGTGAGTTGGTTTAAGAGATCCTCACCTTAGAAATTGGGCCTGCACATAGGTATTTGCCATTATATCTCAGCATAGGCAGTAGTAACCATTACTACTGCTGATTCTCACCAATTTCTAGCTAATTTTTAAGTACTTTGTAATTAGGAAAAATAGCACTTTAGTATTTAATTACAAAGTACTAAAAAATTATCTAGAAAAATTTGGAGAAGAATCAGCAGTAGTAACTGAGTTACTACTGCCTATGCTGATATAATTGGCAAATACCTAAGTGCAGGCCAAATTTCTAAGGTGAGGTCTCATAAACCAACTCACTAAATGTTACTAAATCTACATTTACCAAGTTTGAACTCTAAAATGCTTGTGAATTACTTAACACTTAAATCTACTTTGCACTTAAAACTGCCCTGGTGCTAGCAAAAACTTTTTAAGCTATAAATCTTGAAATTCTACAAACTAACTTTCAAATCCTTTTTAAAACTTGAACACTCTGAAAATCTCAACTATGTAAAGTGCTTTGACAATCTCTTGTTGACTTTAAAGGTCAAAATCACCTTATTCCAAACACTACTTAACTAAACTGTCCAAACTAAATTTTACTTACAATCTATTTTTAAAACTAAATCTGCTAAAACCTTTTATCTACTCTAACTTTAACTAATCTAATTAAGCTATTTAAGCACTTAAAACTAAAGCTTATGTTCTAAAAATAACTAGTTACTCAGCTAGCTTAAACTTTCTAAAGGACAGAACTTTAAGTAATGAAAACTTAATGGATTCTAGCTACAACAGCTTTAAAACATTTGAATATCTAAACTAACTAAACAATATTGAAAAGGTTTAAGCACACAAAAAAAACAATGCAATAAGCTAATGAATTAAGCTAAATGTATGCTAAAATTAAAAACATGAAGCTAACCCTTTGAATTGTATACTATGACCTCAGTCACTCATGTTTGAGAGAGTACCTTAAAACAAAATCCTAATGGCTACCATTAGCCTCTAAAACCGAGCTGAAGCTCAATAAGCAGAAATGAGCTTAATTCTCATCAATGCATCCAATAATGAATCAAATTTAACTCAAAATGAACATAAGGTGAACAAAAAAATAGACAAATTTCAGTAATTTTAAAGCTTTAACAATATTTTGAACAACTTCTGAACTAAAGGAAACAGAATAAAAGAAGTTCTAAATTGTAGCTTATTTACAAGCTTATTAACTAAAACTGGCTTATTTATCAAGAACGCTTAAAACAAACACAACTCAACTATTTTATTGCTTAAGAAAGAAGAGTACAGAGAATAAACAAATAAAACAACTAACATGAAATTTAAAAAGTTTAATTCGACAAAAATGAAACAATACACATAAGATTGAACAGAGAAAAAATTACGCAAAAAACTGAACTTTCTAATTAACTCTCTCCCTAACTATAAATAATAAGCATCATTTTTAGAAAAAACGAAGAGAAGATGAGAACTTCCATCATTCCAAGCCGTTGGATGATTTTATTTAAATCTTAGGCCGTATGGATGATTATGTAAGTGTCGTCAACCATAAGGAGTGCATGCCACGTCCATAAAACATGCACGTGAGATGGTAAATACGAGGTGGGGGAAGAGTTGATTAAACGGTAAAAGGATTTGGGAAGCTTGGTTTGTTCGGGTTTTTTTGTGCGGGAAAAGTATTATGAAGTGGTTATATGGAAAAAATTAACCGGTTTGTTTTTTGAAAGTTTTAGGCTACATTGCATAAGTAGTCCCTCCGTTGTCTTTGTGACCCATGTAGTGTATAAATGGTTTTAAAGATTGGCATATCTGGCCCTTGAAGTTTTAAGAACAAAATGGACTTTGAGTTTTGGGCTCTTTATGGGCTTTTGTGATTCCGAAAAGTGTAGAAAGGCCAAATGGGTATTTAGTAATTTTGCATCTTCTTACCAAAGGGTATAATTGGTCATATTCCTTTGTCCTTATCTTTACTTTCTTGTCTTTCCCGACCACCGGTCTTGATCCGGCTTTTGTATTGGCATCAAATCTCTCTCTGGTACTTGTCTTTCATTTCTAATCGGTTTTGCTCGTTTTTGCTCTTTTATGACTTTGATATCCTTCTGCACTTGAAGACACAAAAGCACACATTTTTCCATCTTTTGTGTACATATTTTTTATGGCTTATTGGCGAAATCCTAGTATTTTATGTATACAATTTAACACTTTATCAAATTCCCCAAACTAAAGGATTTGCCGTGTCCTCACGCAATTTTATTAAGCGTACACTTTGTAAGCTAACAAGTTTCCAAAATGCCCTTGTTTTCACCTTTTATGAATCCCCTTTTTAAACATCTTAAGCTCTTTCTCAACATTTTATCTCATAGAAACACATTAATGGCAATCATTGCAATTTACAACTTTTAAAGGCCCCCTCAATGAAATAGGCTACTTCCGCCGATTAATAGAGCAAAAAGAGTAAAATTCGTCTTTAATTCCCCCTGACTTTTCACTAGACCTAAACCAAGCTATAAAACAGAATCATTGTCCAATATACTTACAACTTGTGAACTTTTCACTCCCAAGAATAAATTAATGATTAAGATGTGTGCACTCTTTTCAACTTAACCATAGATCAATTTATCTTTATAGTTGAAATCCATCTAAGCTTTACACTTAAGCCTTATGAGCTTAAATGTTAATAACATAGATAAACCTCGACTCAAAGCTAAAAGAAATTGGGAAACAAAATTTATAACTTGATTTTAGAAAATGAAATTTTTACCATTCTTTTATTTTCAATATACTATAAATTATTTTTATTTTTTTTTTTTGCAATAGGAATGTTGTTCTTAGTTCGAACCCCTACTTAGGCCTTTCTCCCAAATAGGATATCGCATCAACAACCGGTGTTCTTAGTTCGAACCCCCACTCCGCTACTAACGTTTGTGGGTTATCGCGACAACACCTTCTTCCTACAAAGCCTAGAATCCAAAGTCCCTTAGTTGCAATCACCACCTAGGCCGCGCTCCCTAGTGATGAATCTATGAACCTTGATTTCCACGTACAATATGCTTAATCCTTAGTTGCGACCCCATCCGAGTCTCACTCTCAACATGGATACGCCAACGATTAAAACTATATATAGCTTTTATTATTCTATTTTTTGCGAATGCTTCATTGGCACGAAAAATAATGCTTTTGCATTAGAAATGCTTCATTGGCATTCTTTTTATAATTATATTTTTGGTGAATGGAAAATTTTCACTTTAGAAAATCAACTTATAAATTTGAAACCAAAAATCTTACTTACATAATAGATGAATTACTTTCCAAAATGTAAGACTTTTTCTAAAGACATTGGTTGACTTAGTTAAATTAAAAAGAGCACGTATGATAGTGATTAAAATTGTGGGAGTAAAAAGACACAAATCATTCATATAAGCTTTAGGTTTTCCAAATAAACCTTGCTTAAGCAAATACACTTATATTTAACTACATCATCTCTTGTTCTTCACATTTTTAAAATCCAATGCAATAGGATTTGTGAAAGCTTAGCCCCACAAAAGGTAGGTTAAAGAACTAGCTAGGGCATTTTCACCCGGTCAAGTCAAAATTAACTCCTATTTCTCACCAACGGATTACCAAAAAGTGGTGTTTTTCCCCAAACTAAGCTTCTATTGCAAGCAAAAATTTTAAAAATTTCCCATTTTTTCACAAAAAAAGGAAATTCCAAAAGGTCAAACAAGGGTTGGCGTGAAGTGCAAGTCATATCGAAGATATCCTTCCCAAACTAAAACGAAACATGTCCTTATGTTTAAATAAAATAAGGGTCAAAAAGAATCTAAACATAAAAATTCTAAGGTCATGCCAAAAGAATAGATGATATTCGATAAAGACAAGGATATGAGATTTCCCCACTTTTTAAGAAGAGAAGAATGGAGACCATCAATGGGAAAATTGGGTGGTCATTTGCTTATTGATCTTCCACAATTTTGAACCATGAATCCTCCAAAATCCGGAAAACCTAGACAAACAAACAACCAACAAGAACGAAAGAGAACAAGCCTCCTCTCATCATTTTCATTGTTAGCTCATAAACGACTTAAAACGGCTTAGTTTTTGTTCACCGAGTACAAGCTATACTCGACCCCGAATTAATTTGTCCTTGGGGAAGCAAAGAGAAAATAGAAAGAAGATAAAAAGGATAAGCATGGGGTGCCTCCCACGAAGCGCTTGTTTATTATAGAGTCCCCTAGCTTGACTCATTTCCCCAAACTAGGTTATCATGGTGGGTCGGTCTTAACATCCGGGATAATCACATTAGGTACATCTTCTCCAAAATAGTGTTTCACCCTATGACCATTGACTTTAAAATTTGGACCATCCTTTTGAGAAAGTTCAATTGTTCCATATGGGTAAACATTAGCAATCGTAAATGGTCCCGACCATCGGGATTTAAGCTTCCCCGAGAAAATCTTTAGCCTTGAGTTAAAAAGAAGCACTTGATCCCCAACATTAAAAACTCGGTTTTTAATCTTTGAATCATGTAACCTTTTTGTTTTCTCCTTATAAAGCAAAGAATTCTCATAAGCTTCATCCCTTAATTCGTTAAGCTCATTGATTTGTGACTTTCTATTTTTACCCGCAAGATTAAGGTCTAAATTAGTTTGCTTAAGGGCCCAAAAAGCTTTATGTTCCAACTCAATAGGGAGATGGCAAGCTTTTCCGTAAACCAACCTATAAGGAGTACATCCGATAGGTGTTTTATAGGCGGTTCGGAAAGCCCATAGAGCATCGTCAAGCTTATCACTCCAAGAAGCTCTATTCTCACCTATGGTTCTTTCTAAAATCCTTTTAATTCCCCTATTTGAAACCTCAACTTGACCACTCGTTTGTGGGTGGTAAGGAGTCGAAAGACGATGGGTCACACCATACTTTGCCATGACCTTTGCAAATTGGTCATTACAAAAATGTGTGCCTCTATCACTTATTATAGCACGAGGGGTTCCAAATCTAGCAAAAAGACTTTTCAAGAACTTACAAACAACTCCGAACATCAATAGTAGGTAAAGCCTTAGACTCCACCATTTGACAAATTAGTCCCACCGCAACTAAATGACTTATTCCTCTACTTGATGGATAATGGACCCATGAAATCAATTCCCCCACAAATCAAAAGATCTCACAAACTTGTATTGTATTCTGTGGCACTCATCTCAATGAGAGATTTTGCCTTGTCCCTTTTGACAACATCACAATGTTTAACCAAGTATGAAGCATCTTTATATATTGGTGGGCCAAAAAGAATCCGGAGTCCCAAAACTAAGAGCGGTGTAATTGCCACTATGCGGCCTCCAGTAGGTCCGTTGTGAAAATGCCATTGAAAATCTCATAAGCCCTCATTGCCAAAACCTCATCGTCTAATTGACTTGAACCGCACAAATTTGAACACGTATGGGTCAATACCCCAATAGTAATGATTAGCATCTTTGAAAACTTTCTCTTTAGTTTGAGAAACTCATACCTTTTTCAACAAAAATACCCGCATGGTAGTTTCGCTAAGCGGCGAACCATGGCGTGGTATTATCCACTAAGTCATATTCACATCAGTAAGCAATTTAATCAATTCACATAACCTCTTTGACCCCTACACTTTCCCTAGTGACTTCTAAAGGGAAAAGACCGGTATATTTTGCTTTTCAAGTTCCATTCGTTGAGGGTCTCTAGTCCAAGAAAGTGGATCGGCGGCTACATTCTCATCTCCATTTTTGTCCCTTATTTCAAGATTTGAACTCTTGGAGATAAAAATAATCCACCAAATAACCCTTGACTTAGCCTCTTGCATGCCAATAGGTACTTCATAGCCGAATGAACCTATACACTAAGTTCTTTGATAAGACTAATAGGGGTCGAAACTTCTCTAAGGTCATATACTACGGCTGGGGCGGGGGGGGGCAATCCTTTTCGTGTTGGTAGTGTAATGAAGTTGATCCCCAGTCCCATGTCCTTACTCGCAAAGTGAAAAAGAGAAAGTGTTTTATCCTTTCTTTGACCTAGAACGGCTCCTAAAGCAAAATCACTAGCATCACACATGATTTCAAAATCATAATCCCAATTAGGCACAACAAGTATTGGTGATTCAATCAACTTCTTTCAAAATATCATTTAAAAGCATGTTTTACACTCATCCGAAAAAGACAAAGGAGATTCTTTTACCACAAGATGAGTCATGGGTCTTGCAAATTTTGAAAAAATCTTGAATGAACCTTCGATAAAAACCCGCATGACCTAAAAAACTTCGAACTCCTTTTACCGTGTCGGTAAAGGAAATTAAACTATCACTTCTACTTTGCCTTCAACTTACCTAACCCTTTTAGAATTTTTATTTCCCAAAACTTATTCCTTCTTTTACCATGAAATAGCATCTGTTTTCCCAATTAAAGCACAAAGATTTGTTTCTTCCCATCGATTAAGCATTTTATCAATATTATAAAGGGCACTTTGAAAAAATTTATCCCCAAACCCGAAAAGTCATCAAAAAAAACCTCCATGGATTTCTCTATGACCATGTCCAAGGAATATGGCATCCATGCACCTTTGAAAGGTCCCCGGTGCATTACAAAGGCCAAAAGGCATTCTTTTGTAGGCAAAGGTCCCATAAGGGTAAGTAAAGGTGGTCTTCTCTTGGTCTTGTGGGTCAATCAGGATTTGAAAGTACCCGGAAAATCCATCTAAGAAGCAATAGAACTCATTCCCCGCTAACCTGTCTAGCAATTTGTCCATGAAAGGTAAGGGAAAAGGGTCTTTCCCTAGTGGCATCATTCACTTTCTATAATCATTGAAAACTCTCCACCGCACAAGTCGGGTTGAATAAGTTCAATTGTCACACATTCATCACCTTTCGGTCATCCCTCCTTTTTTAGGAACGCAATGAACCGGCTAACCCATGGGCTATCCGATATGTGGTAAATCAAGCCGGCATCAAGAAGCTTGATGACCTCTTTCTTAATGACCTCATGTAATAATAGGGTTGACCCTTCTTGCAATTTGAACCACCGGATTGGTAATCATCCCCATTAAAATTTTTGTGTGTACAAAACTTTAGGTCAATTTCCTTAATGTCGGAGATTTTTCCAAGCAAAGCACTTTTGTGAGCCTAAGAACCTCATAATTTACCTTTCTCCTCCTCTTTATTAGATCTTTGAAATTATGACGGGTAGATTTATTTTATCCTTTTCAAGAAAGCGTATTCAAGATGAGAAGGCAACTCTTTGAGTTCAAGCTCGGTGGTTCCTCTATTGGATGTTTTGACCGACTTTTTTTCCCCAACCATTTTTGACTTCCTTTTTGAACTCAAGAGGAGTGGGTGGTGAAAAAGGATCATCATTTAAAACTTCAAGCAATTTTTCCAAGTAAGTTACATCACCCTCCTCATCACTAAATTCATTATTTAAATCCATGTTTAAAGATTCATCATGTTTTAAATCTTCTATTTCTTACCACAAGAATCATCTCACTTCCTTCAAAAGGAGTGAAAGAAGGAGGATCCGAAATGATAGAAGTGGAATCACCACTCTCGGTAAAGTCTAAGACTTTTGGAGCATACTCCGCACAAGTTGCATCAATAAGGTCAATTCGTTTCACGGATTCAAAATTATCATAAGAAATTGTGGGAGTGTCACCACACTTTATATCAAAATCATGTCCTTAAAATGACCCCCCTCCAATAAACATCAATCAAGCATGAGCTGTGCCAAAAAATGGTCTACTAAAATCAAGGAACACGGGGGTCCGCAACAAAGTCTAATATCACAAAATCGACTGGGAAATAGAATTTTCCGACCTTAACGAACACATTTTCGGCTATCCCGAGGGGTTTAGAAATTGTTCGGTCGGCTAATTCTAGAACCATTCTAGTACTTGTAAGGTCGGGAAGTCCAAGTTTCTTCCAAATAGACAAGGGCATGAGATTGATACTTGCACCTAAATCCGCTAGTGCCAAGTGATTATCAAACTCCCCAAAATCACAAGGAATGAGAAATCGTCCTGGGTCACCAAGCTTTTCGGGAAGCTTTTTTGAGAATGCACCGCGGAGCAATTAAGCAATCATGGTGTCATTGTTATCTAATTCAACTTGTCCTTATACTTAACAATTTTTTATCATTAAGGCAAAAGATTGGGCATGTGGACAAGAGCATCCGCAAAGCTAAGCTCAAAGTGAAGATCACGGAAGATTTCTATGAACTTTGAAGCTAAGATATCATCTCTTTCACGATTCTTGTCCTTTTCAACTCTTGAAGGGTAAGGCAAATTTGTCTTAGTCTTGAAAGGTTCATTAACAACTCTAGGCTCAACAATGGGTTCTTTTTCCTTGTTTTGGACCTTTTCCTTGATTTGAACTACCGGAGGTTGGACTCTTGTGGTACTTTGTGAACTTGTAGGTTGCACTTGGTCCTTTGTCACCTCAGTTTCCTTACCATCCTCATTGTCCGGATTGACATAAGGAGGAGGCATAGGAGGTAATGGTCCATCATAGGCCAAACCACTCTAGTTTTTATAGCCTTTACTTCAGTTCAAAATTAGGATATAGTTTTTTTTACTTTTGGTAAGTTTCCCGAACCCGATCATTGTTATTTCCCATATGCTTTGAAACATGTTAGCATCATAATATTTGAAAATTCTTGCTCATTTTGAAAATCTGTTGTTCCCTTTTGAAATCATTTAAATTCTTTTCAGATATTCAAGGTAACATCATTTGCTTTTGTGTAAGTAGCCTCAAAATCTAGCATAAGCACCGTAACATGTGTACCCGGACTTGATAAGCTTGAGCTTGTTGTGTTAAGCCCGAGTTAGCTCCATGGTTAACTTGGTTCCCATTATTCCCAGTCCTATGATAACCTTGATTAGCATTCACATTCCTATTGATATACTGTGATTAAGTCCTGTTGGTCTTATTTGGTTCCTAAGTTAGGGTAGGACTTAATCCAGAATTTCCCATTTTGAACAAAGTTACCGACCGAAGCGTTTGTTGAAAAATGTTAAAAATATATGATAAACCGGTAGTTTGTTGTACTCATATCTCCTCTATCATTGCACACATTATAACTATGATTACTACCACAAGTAGTACACCTTTCCTCCACTGCTTTAATCGGAGTGGGAGTAGGCACAAGAGCTTTCATCATATTTTTCATCTCATTCATTTCATTCCTAAAAGTCAAAGTCATCTTATCCTCTAATGCCGCTGCCATAGGTTGTAATTCATGTTAGATGAGAAGAAGTAGAAGAAGATGGAGAGCAATCGTACTCACTCGCATCACGGCGTTCCTGAACTCTAACTTTGGCTTATTCTCTAAGATTTGTAGTCCTTCGTTGGACTTTTGTAAGAAAACATTTCACCCGGCAGCGGAATTAAGAGAATCTTGATCATTGTAGCTCAACGAATTATAGAATGTGTCTAATTGGTGCATGAGCGAAAACCCGTGATGAGGACACTTCCTTAGAAGTTCCTTGAAACGCTCCCAAGCTTCGGAGAAAGATTCTTGAGCAATTTGTCGAAAATTCGTTATTTCATTCCGAAGATTGGTAGTCTTAGAAGTGGAAAGAAAAATTAATGAACTTAGACCACAAAGTCCCATCCCATGTAAAAATAAATATTCGGTTTCTTTGTCGAGCCATGTTTTGGCAACCCGTCAAGAGAGACAATGGAAAGAGAAGAAGTTTGATGGTGGTGTTAGGTGACAATCCGGGTACCTTTGATTAATAGTTTTATGCTCCTAAATGACGAAAGTGTGATCATGAGGCTCCTCATCATTACCTTCCTCGAAAAATCGATTTTGCCCAATCCATGACAACACTTAATGAGTCTTTTCCTCAGGGAACTGATTCAGGTAGTGGTCCCAGGTGCCAAGATACCATATTAGAGGGTGCAAAAGCTTAAACTAGGTTTGAGACTGCATCTAAACAGTCCAATGATCCATCTCTCTTAAGAGTTAACACACTTGGAAGTGGGGAGGACAACATGAAACCAATGGAATTGATGGAACATTGTACAAAACTGTCTGAATTGGTGAGAAAAATAAATGAGAGATTTAGTGAGCTGAAAAACAGAAAGAGAGCTTGTGAGAATCAAAATTGATGATGGAAAAGCTTTTTGGAAAGAAATTGGGGTTAATACTGGTATCTTAAAGTTAATGCTGCTCAGCTTAAACTTAATGCTGCTAAACTTAAGTTAATGCTATTAGGCTTAATTTACTGATGCCCGTATTAGTTTATGCTACTAGGCATTCACTTACTACTGTTAGGCATAAGTTAATGCTGCCAGGCATAACTTCCTACTGATGGGTTAGTTAACACTGCTAGGCTTAACTTACTGCTGCCAGTTCAAGTTAATGCTGTTGAGGGTGAGTTCATAAATACTTCGATTAAGGGTTTCAATCACTCATTCATTCGATTTTACACCTTGATATACTCTTTAATCCTAAACCCTAACTCAATTTTATCATTCATCATCAAAACTGAAAACAATGTCGAACCCTAAGTTTGCTGAAACCCACAATTTGGTTGCGTTTTTGGAGAAACCAAAAGAAAGTAATGGGTGGTACGAGTGTAAGCACTAGTCAAATTTATATATGTATAGTATAAATCCCGTGACAATTCTTTCCAAATTACTTCTCAAACAAGAGAAATTAAAAGGATAAAATCTCACTTAAGAAAACACAATACGTATATTTTTAACCGGGAAGTATTTTCTTCTCGGGTCGTATCCCAACGAAGTCGTGAATTGAAAGTCGGGAATAATTCGGATTTGAGTCAAGAATGGATAAAGGATTTTTGAATTTTGAATTACACTACGAATATAATAGCACAATTAAACTAAAAACAATTAAAGAATTAAAAACGTTTAACTAATACGAAAATTTAACAAACGTGAATTAGAAATGTGAGCTAAAACTAAAATTTAAAATCTAAAGCACTTCTACTAACAATCTTTATACCTAAAAATCACAAAATTAAAAAGAAAATTTTAGGAAAAAGAATTAGAATTTTTTTAGTTATTTTTGAATTTTCTATGATTTTTGAAAGAAAAATGAATTAACTAAAATAAACTTTTTCTAAAATTTAACACTAAAATTCTATTTTTATTTTTCAAAAATACTAAAATGAAAAATAAAATTGTTACAAAAAGAATTAAATTTTTCCCACTATTTTTCTATTTTCTATGAATTTCTTAAGAAAAAGAAATTACCTAAAACCTATTTTAATTTCTAGAAAATACAAATTCAATTGGAAAAATAAAGAAAAATGATTTTTAACTACTAAAAATGTGCAAAAATTTAATGGTATGAAAATGCCCAATTTTTACTAAGCAATTGAACCCTAATTTTGCTAATTAAAACCTAAACCCTAATTTTATTAAACTAATTTTAAAAATATAAATCCTATTTAATTAATCCTAAAAGAACAGGGTAGAAAATGCTAAAAATGAAAATAAAGGGTAGGCGGGGTAATTAAAAGGAATTTACACTACAGTGAAAACAAACAACCTTTAACTATCGAGAAAGTACCAAACAAACCCTACGATTTGGCTTATTTTTGCTTATCTAAAAAATGAAAATTAGCAAAAACTTAAAACTACAAAGTTGGACCTGAGCTTTAATACACTACAACTTTAATAAAAGCACTTGGAACTTTTATCAACTGAATAAGCTAAAAATTAAGCATTTAAATCTGAGCAACAGAAACTAAGGTGTTTGTTTAAAATTCTAACTTTTTAAAACTTTGGCTTATTCCTAGCTTATCACTCAATGAAAATAAAAACTAAAAGAAACTAAATGAAGCTTAAGATGTGTACTAGGGATATCTAAAAAGAAATAAGCTACAAGTATACAAGATTAACAAGAATTTTGTTCTTAAAAAGCTAAAGTTCAGCTTTTTGACTGGAATTAAGCAATTGCTAATAAGCCAACTAGCTTAAAACTAAATCCTATAAATTGAAATTTTGAAAATAAGCTATACTATGATTATAAAATGAATCTAGATAAAAGGCTTTTGGAATGAACAACTAGAAAAGAAGAATCTAAAAGAAATAAGCAAGAATTCTAAGTTGCTACTATACCACTTTTACAGGAACATTTAAGCTAGACTAGAGCTTAAAAATGAAACTCAAATGATGACTTATGTTAAGCTAATAGAGTACTATTAAGGTTCCTACAGCTAAATGCTTATCACCTAATTACAAGTACTAAAAAGTAGCTTAAAAATGATAAGCATCAAACAGTATTAACTGAGTTAATACTGTTTGTGCTGATATACTTGACCAAAGCTTAATTGCAGGCTAAATTTCTAAGGTGAGAACTCATAAACCAACTCACTAAATGTATCTAAGTCTACACTAATCAAGTTTGGACTCTAAAATCCTGTGAATCACTTAACACTTAAAACTACTTTGTACTTAAAACTGCCCTGGTGCTAGCAAGAGAATTTTAAGCTCAAAACTTTGAAAATCTACAAACTAACTTTTAAAACCTATTTAAAACTTGAACACTTTAAAAATCTCAACTATGTAAAGTGTTTTAGCAATGTCTTGTTGACTTTAGAGGTCAAAATCACCTTAACCCAAACACTAGTTAACTAAACTGTCCCAACTAATATTTCATTTAAAATCTATTTTAAAACTAAAACTGTTAAAATCTTATATCTACTCAATCTTTAACTAACCTAATTAAGCTATTTAAACACTAAAAACTAAAGCTTATTAAAAGAAATAAGCTAGTTACTCAGCTATGGCTCAACCTCCTAAATGACAGAATCTTAATAAATGAAACTTAATGGATTCTAGCTACAACAGCTTAAAGCATTTGCATATCTAAGCTAACTAAGTAAAATTGAACAGGATTAAGCACAAGAATACAAAGAAATAAGCTACATGAATTAAGCTGAGTGTATGATGAAATCAAAATTATAAAGCTAAACCTGTGAATTGTAGTCTCTGAACTCTAGGTCACTCTTGTTGAGTGAGTGACCTTTAAACTAAATCCTAATGGCACCTTGCCTCTAAAACCTGAGCTTAAGCTCAATAAGCTAAATTGAGCTTATTACTCCTCATTGCTTCCAAATTTAATCAACTTGAATTCAAATGAACATTATTGAACTAAAATAGACAAATTTCAGTATTTTAAAAGCTTTTAACAATATTTGAACAACTTTTGAACTAAAGGAAACAAAATAAGCTAAATTGAGCTTATTTCAAGCTTATTAGCTTAAACTGGCTTAGTTCTTGAAAACTTGAACACAAACACAACTCTAATAGCTTTATTGCTTAAGAAAGAAGAGTACAAGATATGAAATAAGGAGTACAATTGACTTGAAAGATTTAAAAGCTTAATTCGAAAATATGAACAGTACAAGTAAGCTAAAAAGAGAAAATTACAAAGAAAATTGAACTAACTCATTAACTATCTCTAAAACTGAATATTAAGCTCCTATTTATAGGAAAAGATGAGAAGAAGATGAAAACTTCAATCCTTCCAAGCCGTTGATCTCTTTTAACTTGAATCTTGGCCGTTGATGATGTATGATGATGTGTTCGCACCAATTGGAGGCTGCCACGTCATAAAAATGACGTGGAGATTGTAAATACGAGGTGGGTTTGTAGTTGGGAAAGACGGGAAAGGATTTGAGGAAGTTGGGTTTTTTTGGCGGGAAAAATGGTTACAAACGGTTAGGGAGAGAAATGTATCCCGCGTTTGGTTTGAAAGTTTAGGAATATTGCAATACAAGTCCCTCTGTTTCTCTATTCAAAGTGTAGTGTAAAATGAGTTTGAATATTTGTCATTTCTAGCCCTTGTAGTTTTGTAAACAAGAAATGGGCTTTGATTTTGGGCTCATTGTTGGGCTTTTGTGATCCGAATGGTGTAGAAGGGCCCAAAGGGTATTTTAGTAATTTAATCTTCCATTGTAAGGGCAAAATGGTCATTTTTCCTTTGTCCTTTTCTTTACTTTCTTGACTTTCCTCGACCACAGTCTTGATCCGGCTTTCGATATTGGCTTTAAATCTTTCTCTTGAACTTGTCTTTTCCGTTTCTTGTCGGTTTTGGTCGTTTTTGCTCTTTTTTACTTTGATATCCTTTCCTGCACATTGAGACACAAAAGCACACATATTTCCATCTTTTGGCATATTTTTTTGGCTTTTATTGGCAAAATCCTGGGTATTTTATGTATACAATTTAACACTTATCAACATTCCTAACATGGCTCCAAACGTCGAAAGAAAGAAAAAAAAATCAAAAAATACATCAATCACTTAGAACACCATGGGCAGTTACGAGACGCGCGGTCATGATCATCTTCAGTTGTCTTCTCCCACACAGGTTTACTACTTGCGGTGGACTCAAGGTCCGAATCCACTTCATCCCTCTCAACTTCTTCCTCATTTTCTATCAACCATTCATTCATGTTATCCTTTGGCTGAGGTAGCCGATGTGGTGCAAACTCATTCATCAGATTTCCTTGTTGAAGTTATGGGTGATCTACAAACCCACGTGTTACAAGATTACTAGCTTTGGGTAATTGCTACAAACGCTTATCAGTGATATACATGGAAACCACTCATCTAATCACTCAACATGGGATGCATTTTTTTAAGACTA
>BQNB010005599.1:76225-97350 GCA_026074375.1 Tanacetum coccineum
TAGCTTGTTTCAAATTTTTCAGTTCTACCATTAGATCCTCAAACACAGAGTTAAATCGTTTTTGAACTTCTCTTTCATACACAATCCATTCCACATTTTCATACACAATCCAATTGAGTGCCTTATCAAACATATGCATAGAGACTAACATGACTTTTTGATCATCAGCTTTGGAGTCAAGTAGGAAGAACTGATTCACTCTGTATAACCACCCCTGCACATCGTATCCATAGAACTTAGGGAACTCAAATTTTGTAAGCCTTCCATATTGTGAGCCTGATCCCCCTCTATTACTCGTTCCTTCTCCATTCGTTAATCGCTCACCAGTAGTAAACTGCTGGAAGATCAACAATTTGTTAATGTTCCTATTAATGTGCTCTATGGATGTCTGAATAGCAGCTAAGGTATTATTGAGGTCAGTTGTGGATGGATCGGTAGTTGTGCGTGTATTAACCATTGGATAGTATGATAGAGAAGGTTAGATGATCGGATTGGGAAACAGAATTGATCGGAAATCTAACTAACTCGTCGATATGTAACAGAATTAGTTAGGCAGTTACAACATAATCAGTTAGGCAGTTATAACTGAATTGTAACAGAATTAATGGCGTTTTCGAGCTCGTGTTGCCAGGACGAAGCTCTTATACCACTTGCAATGGTCTTAACTAGCTAAAACAAAATTAAAGGATAATTGAACTCAATTAGGTATTCCAAGTGAGAAAAGGAAACACGAAATTAAAGAACAAAGGGATTTGTTATTTGATTGATGAATTGTATGTGAATTACAGAGAGAAAAGTGAAGATTACAGATCATAACTAGATACAAATGAACTAGAAACAAGTATTTATAGGAATTGAAATGTGAATGAAAATGCGCGGGAAATTTTGTTAGAGTTGACTAGTTTGTTTGACTTTGAGCATGTGCGTGTCACGTGCCACGCATTTGAGCATATTACACATTTTACCATGATCTTTGAGATCCTCATAATCCAACAGAAGAAAGACCATAGAAAGAATTCTTAGTTCCAACCATCCTTGTGAACCAGACGGGCATATAGTAAAATATAAATAAGGAGAAAAACATGACTATGAAATGTAAGCGAAGCAACAAGCAAGTGAAGATAAGAAATTGAGAACTGGATTTAGAATTTTAGATTATGATGTGGTTGTAGATAACTTGATAATGAAAATGGGCTATCTCTTGCCTTTATTTTTGTAGGCCAAAAATAGAAAGTTATGGTTGGTCTTAAACTCAATAGCAAGAAACAAAGTGATACGCTTCGGGCTTTATGTCATGGGCTAGTAAATCTGTCATTATGTTTATGTTTATTTAGGATATGTGATGATATAGTAGGCATACTAAGCCTCTGGGCTTGGGCCACACTATCACTTAGGCTTCTGGGCCCAACTTAGCAGTCATGGGCCAAAACTAAACCCAATCCTGCATTGTTCACGGGCCCGGACACAGCAAAAAGGACGCGGACCTAACCATAGGCTACTTCCGTCCGCGGAAAACACACGCATCCGTACACACGATTACTGCGGAACCTTGCCCGACAAGGGACCCACTCCGGCCACTAACGAAACAAGCGAAATATTAAGAAACCCTAATATTTCACTCGCTTATAAAAGGGACCCTCTGGCACAATGAAAGGCATGATTTTCTCACTCTACATACACATACTTTTTCTCTCTACATGTTTACTTACTTTCACGCCGGAGTCTAACCGTGGGGTCCGTCCCCACGGTAAGGCTAACGGTTTATTTGATTGTGCAGGAAATCATCACTTCTCTTGCTCTAGTACAAGATCTAATGCTCAAATCATTCGGGAACTCAACTCGACGTATAATTTGAGTCCTATTCTAAACCCTACACTTATTTTGTACTAACAATATGTCTTTGTGTCGTATTAGGAAAGTCAATAACTTGTATTAGGAAAGTATCAAGTCAATGTTTATCTTGTAGTTGGCTTATGATCCAAGCCATGTCTTTTATTCGGAATATATACCAGATCATTCTTCATTATTCAATCAATCAAAGTTAAAGATCAATAATTCTCTAGTTCTTCTCTCTATTTTCTGACGGAGCCAGCACACGCTTGAAGTGGTGCCCTATCCCGATACAACCCCGAACAGGGTCGTATCACAAAGTCACTAGAGACATTAATACCCTTGAAGTGGTAAGTGTGGTTAGCATCTCATTATAAAAATAGTTTTCCTGAAAAAGAAAATTACTAAAAAACCATTTGGGGGTGTTTGGGATTGCGTGTAATAACCTGTACATATGACTTAGTTGCATGTGGTTAAGCACTTTCCAACTACAGACAGATTAGCCAACAAGAACATAAAGTCATAAACTATGCAATCCCGAAAGCCCTTTGTAACTTGTATATATGACAATAAACACATAAACTATGCAATCCCAAAAGCACTTTCAAACTTGTACAGATGCTAATAATTAAACACATAAACTATGCAATCCCAAAAGCAAGCAACAACGAGAAACTTAGACATAATGGGGGCTCACTAGTCACAGACCCACTACGGTTGGAGGGGGAGACAGAGTTGCCACCTCAGATAAAAACACTAATCACATATGCTACAAGCCTACAACTTAAAACAGTAATTTTCTGAGGATTGATAACGTGTAGTCAAAAACATATATAGAGTATGAAAAGATAGTCTGCGTATGAGCTAAGAGGATAGGACGGAATACACAATCTTTTATAGAAAAATTCCAAGATATTATGTACCCTTGATTGATCAAGAATCCAACTGATCAAGTGTGAAAATTTAATCAGTTGCACAAGTTAGGCTGATACTGTCACTGTCTGAGATAGCGAGCTCCAAATCAGCATCAGAAAGAATAGATATCAAATCATCTTCTTCGTCAAGGTATTTTAGAGTAAACTTTGTACCCTCTAGGCTTAACATTTGCGCCACTTCTTTTTTCAGTTCTGACAGGTCAAATGAAATAGGGAATATGAAGTTTTCCATAGTAACTTCTTTATAAGTTACCTCCACTGCAAATAATGGTACTGGACCAGAATCTGTTTTAACCTTCTTTATAGGACTGCTTTCTTCCCCATCATCAATAAAGGCGCCAAGACGTCTTTTCTCCAAACTGATCACATTGGTGGAAGAGGAAGACATTGTGTCTGAAACATCAGTCACAACTGACTGAGAATCTGAAAAACCTGCATGAAATATGAAATTGTTAGCCATCTGATTCGAGAATGTTTTAATAGTATGAGGTTCAACATTTACCTGAAGACTCTGTAAAACCGAGTTTAAATCCAGAATCACCCTCAATATTCTGTCTCAAAGTTTCCACCACATCTTGAACACATCTACCATCTTGTATACCAGGAGGAAGAAAAAACTCTAAGACATAGTCATCACCGTTTTCAAGACTTTGCAAATAGATTGCAAAGCAGCTAGCTAAGTTAACCATGCGTGCATAGTGGACCAAAGAGTACTCTTCTGCATTGAGTATGGTTACATCTCTACAAAAACATAAACTGCGAGATAATGATGCCCTCCCAACAGCCCCTTGGGATGACTGTTCCAGGTGTTGTTTTGCACATGCTTCCCTGAATTCCCACTTGAGTGTGTCTTTAAGATAAAATGGTAAAGTGGTTGTGGACATGCAGACTTTACCTATGCATTTAGTGTCGAAACTGCAACAACACTTCTTTAAAATTTTATCATGTGAAACAAAGCTTGTTGACGGGGAAACAACCCATGTCTGAGCAAGAGGCAAATTGTGGATGTCACACGCAGTCTTCAGAATACCCACGATTTTATCCAGCTCATTTTGCCGAGGAATCTGTATATAAAAGAAACTTGCAACATAAGAATTCATAAGCAAAGGAAAATTTACAGAATTTTTTGGCAAAACAATTAAACCTAAAGTTTTTTAATTATATATCAGGGAATCCCAACTCACATATGCGGGATCATCAAATGCTTGTGGGCAACTCAGATTCTGTGTCTGCAAGATGAACAATTTTAAAGTGAGCAAGAATGCAAGGATCTACAAACAGTATCTTCAAGTGTAAGGGAATATATAGAAACCTTCAAGGCACTGTGAAATTGTTGAACCTCGTGAGCATAACTCACATACTTTGAAGACGTCAAGAGTTCAATCACACCAATACAAGAACTTGTAGTTAGATCAAAAACTGGTAAAGCCAGATATCCATGGAGATCACAACTAATAGCACACTCTTGTTGTGGAAAATGTTTTGGCGAGTAATTAGTTAGATCCAAAGTCCATTCTGGTAAACCTCGCCTAAAGACTCGAACAGGAGGACTAATGTCTTCTTCCTCCTCATGATCCTTATCCACAACATAAAGGTAGCGCTCAGAATCCCTCCTATACAAAAGAAGCCTTGCATCCCTTTCACCAACACCATATGGTTGATCTTTAGTTGTCAAGATCTGGTCAATTCCAATGACCTGATGTAACCAAAACTGAGCAAGAACATATGGCTTGCGGAAACTTAAAAGCTTTAGTGCAGCCTCTATCTGGTCATGTATTATCTGATTGTTTTGGTCGATAGTGTCAGCCCTCAGCTCAAAACCTAAAGTTTACAAGAACGGAAAACCTCATCATTAGTATGAACAAAAAACTTACAGTGGTGCTACCATTAACCTCTTGACACATAGAACTGAAGGCTTATTTGATAGGAAAACAAATGAGGTTTTAGTTTGCAAACAAGAACGATGCCAAGCTATAAACAAAATCAGGAAAATAGACATACCAGCACCGGTGATTGTGGAATAAGATTGAGAAAGTTCCTTTCGGTTTCCAAAGACGCAAAGTTGCGTCAGGTATCTCGAATCGCCAGAAAATGCTAGTGTCGGCGCTTCTGTGGACATCTTCTTACTCAACATATCTTTTGTCCAACCGATATCAGAACAAAACACATCTTCAGATCCATCTGATTTGAATAATTCCATGGAATTTTAGCAGATTGTTCAGCTTGTAGACTTATATATTTGCTGCGCCAGGAGACTGTAAGAGCCTGTTTGACAAAACTGAATTAATAAGTGCTGCGTGAGCAAGAGGCGCAACATTTAGAATCCCAATTTCAAAGTGATGTTAAACGAATTAGGACCACTTTCGACACCCTTTTTGAACACATGGGTGCAATAGGAAAGAGTGTTAAAACTGTTAATATTTTCTTCTTTTCTTTTTCCTTATAAATTAGAAATCCGATACTCAAGAACTTAAAAAATGGCAAGAATGTAACAACAAAAAAGAGCAACAACAACAACGAAAAAACAGAGAATATAACACTAAACGATCAGGTTCACGAAACCAGGAGCATCGTCAACGAAGATGTTAGAATATCAGACCCAAAGTTCTAGTGTTATTTCAGTAGGTGATACAGGGCTCATTAGTTACAAAAGTACTTGTCAGATTCGAAGTTTACATCTACAGTAATGAACTCTGTTTTGAACAGGGCACTAAAGATTTCTTGATGACTAGCTTAACCACAAAAGTATGAAAGCAAGTCAAAACTCAGGATGACGCTCAAGAATGTATAACAACAACAACAAAACAATGAGTAAAGATACAAGGTAAAAACAACATAATAGATTTGTCAATGAAGTTATCGTTATTAACTATTTGGTAAAAAAGATTAATGTATATGTGTGTAAAATCCAAATGCAGACATAAGTTAATCTCTTAACTTATGGACTTATGGTGTACGTTTAATAATAGTAAGTTGATTTTAGTAAGTTGATAAAATTAGTAAATCAATCAACTTAACAGAATCCAAAACAAACATTTTTTTTTTGAACGGCAATTGTGGCTACATGGCCCCTAGCCCAGAAGGCGTAGCGAGCCCACACAACCAGGTTGGGTCCAGCCCAGAAGGCAATGGCACCCTTCCCTTTACGCACGCGGGAGGAAACCCCTATCGCCCTAGACAAGACTCGAACTTGAGACCTTGCCTAGGAGGGTAAAACCTCCATACCAAAACAAACATATTTGTTACCCTCTTATCCGGCTTAATTAGATTCCTGCTTTTTAAATCGCAATCAATATGTTCCATTATAAGTAAAACTGTAAAACATCTTTTGAAAGTACAAACACCAACAAAAGATTCAGGTATACTTTTTCTAGTTCATCAAATGCCTCATCATCAATTCCACATAAAGATATTCCGTATCTAATATTGCGGGGATGTTTTGTACTTTTTATGTACTTTTTGGCGGACCGGATGCACCAATAGTAGTACCCAATATTTGCGTAAATAAATCATCAATCTAATTGACAAAACATCAAAACAAACCATTAAATAAAAAATAACAAAATAAAAAAATAAAATAAAAGATAATTTGATAAATATGGATCAATAACTCGAATCAAAAAGCATAACAAACTACTAAAGTACTATTAATTGCCTAATAACAACTCCATACTGGAAAAAATAATAAATAAATAAATAAAACATCTGTATATCAATTTAATATAGTTTGATATACTATATATAACACAAAACGATATATAAACCCAAAAATAACTTACGGATCATTCATCATTGTGTGTTATGTCAGTAAATGTAGTAGCAGATGATCTAAAAGCAAAGTATATATACACATAGTTTGATAAATGGTTCACTTAACACAAAGCGTGATTCAGAGAAACCTTAGATGATGGAGCTGCAGATGTGGCCTTATTATTTTGTTTAGGAAATGAGTTGAAGAAGAAGAGATACCAGGAAACCAACAAGAACGCCGTTCTTTGTAGTACTTAGTAGTTTTTTTGTACGAATCTTGGATACATCAGAAATTATACCGCGCACCCTTCTCTTATGTTTTTCACCATATTTATTCAAAATGATCCAAGAAAAAGTTAAATTTTTGGTTGTGGCTAAAGCAGATTAGTGACAGAGGCATTAGTGCCAATCTAAATTCATTCCATGCAGTAGTTTTAGCACTTAGGCATTGCAAAATAGTATGAATCAAATACTTCCATTGAGGAGAAAAGAAAGCTTTATAAAATGTAAGCTTCAGAGTAAGATTTTTCATACCCAGATTCTTGCGTCAGTTCTTCAAAAATGTAGCAGTGGGTATTAGCATCATTACCTCAGACAACATCTAGGTGAAAGATGCTTCTTCTTACACTCGTTCCAGTGATGGAACACTTTTCCTTCCATCCTACTAGGGATTGTAACTAGGTACTTCCCATTGGAGTGATTTTCACTTTTTGCATGTATCTATAACTGCTCAATGCACGAAGTATAATGGTATTGGAATTGAATTGTCGAAATCATACTTAAGATTAGTAGTTGGTGTTCATATATAGAAATCACGTATCACCTCATAACCCAACACTTTTCCAGTAGGTTTCTTTTCTCTAAAAAAAACGCAACTAAATTGCTAGAATCACAAACTGGTTAGATCCGACAATTGTGTTGGTTTTTGATGAAGACAAGAGATGAAATTGAGAGTTAGTGGTTTATGATTAAGAGAGTAATATGAAAAGATTGAAATCGATTGAAAGAGTGATTGAAAAACCCCTTAATCACAGTATTTAAGAAAATTAACCTCCATACCAAAACAAACATATTTGTTACCCTCTTATCCGGCTTAATTAGATTCCTGCTTTTTAAATCGCAATCAATATGTTCCATTATAAGTAAAACTGTAAAACATCTTTTGAAAGTACAAACACCAACAAAAGATTCAGGTATACTTTTTCTAGTTCATCAAATGCCTCATCATCAATTCCACATAAAGATATTCCGTATGTGTTGCACATTGGACAACAAAAAGGAATGTTTTGTACTTTTTATGTACTTTTTGACGGACCAGATGTACCAATAGTACCCAATATTTGCGTAAATAGATCATCATTCTAATTGACAAAACATCAAAACAAACCATTAAATAAAAAATAACAAAAAAAATAAAAAATAAAATAAAAGATAATTTGATAAAATATGGATCAATAACTCGAATCAAAAGCATAACAAACTACTATTAATTGCCTAATAACAACTCCATACTGGAAAAAATAATAAATAAATAAATAAAACATGTATATATCAAATTAATATAGTTTGATATACTATATATAACACAAAACGATATATAAACCCAAAAATAACTTACGGATCATTCATCATTGTGTGTTATGTCAGTAAATATAGTAGCAGATGATCTAAAAGCAAAGTATATATACACATAGTTTGATAAATGGTTCACTTAACACAAAGCGTGATTCAGAGAAACCTTAGATGATGGAGCTGCAGATGTGGCCTTAGATATAATTATATTATTTTGTTTAGGAAATGAGTTGAAGAAGAAGAGATACCAGGAAACCAACAAGAACGCCGTTCTTTGTAGTACTTAGTAGTTTTTTAATTAAGAAAAGTTATAATGTTAGTAACTAAGTAGAATTAAAATGAAATTAATTGCATAAATAATTCTAATCTCGTAGTTATTTAAAAGCAGATGTTAACGTCTCCGTCATATATACTTCCCACACTTTTAGATGTTGTCTTTTATTGAAATGAAAGTTATTATAAAAAATAAAATAAAGTCTTTTCTCTGCTATAAAAATTGATTAATTAATCACATTAATTACATTAATTAACTAATTAACTAATTAGTTAGTTATTATATACATGTAATGCCCTCTTATTAACATGACAAAACTATTTTCTATTTTTTCTTTTTTTTACTCTTACTATTTTTAACTTGACAAACTTTACAACTTTTGTTTTGCAATTTTTTGAGGTAATTTTACCCACTTTGTTAACTGAAGTCTTTTTTGTTTTTTTTGCGCCGTAAAATTTCTGTTTTAATACTTTTAACTTTTTATGTTTCGTTTATTATATTTCCTGTTTTTATAATGAAAAAAAGTTATAAAAAGAAAAAGAAAAAGGCACAAAAAGTCGTAGCTAATAGTATTCTTTTCGAGGAATAAACGGGGACTCTTTGGCTCGTAACCAAAAGCTCCAATAAGTCCTCTCTAAAAGACTCGAATGTTATGATTTTAAAATTTTAATATAATATATTAGCAATTCCTAAGATCCGAATCCCATAGTATTTATGTGATAGATATAAACATAAATATTCTCGTATATAGCTACTCATCATATTGAGCAATAACTTGACTGATAAATACGAAGTATTCATTTTGTTAGGTAAAAGGAGACTAAAAACTGTTTTTAGCATATTTATTAAAGTTGCTAATGGTAATTTAGAAAAATGATTGATCAAAGACTTTTTTATCATGACAAAATTAATAGTTTAACTATACGCTTATTAAAATAAGATTGTTTTATAAGTTATAAAGTGAGATGGGGAAAAGCGTGATTTGACTTTCCCACGCTAATGCTACTTCATATCCAAAAATAGAAAGAACCACTTTGTCTTATCAGTCTTTAATGGCATAAATCACTACTAGTATAAAACAAACGCTATATTTATCTTAATTATTATTTATAATATCAAAAGTTCACCGGCCACCACAATAATATAACATATATTATATGAATATCATAGGTGAATCATAATTTGCTTTTGTGACTTACACAAAATAACACGTCAGAAAGGTTATTACCTTTTCTTTCTTAAAGTTTTTGGTACTTAATTATGACTCACATCGAGAGTGAATCATCCATACCGTACACCTCAGCATTAATTTGTTTCCACTTATTGCATAGCATGTGTATTGTTGGCACAAACGACGCTTATTTCAACCTTTTTTTTCTTTGACCAACTACTGATTCTTGATTACCGAATGTTTTTTTTCGTTATTGATCATCGGCAAAATTCAGTAAACCTAGCTACCCAATCGTATAATTTGTTTATCTTCTTCCGCAACATTGTTTGGTTGGTGTCAACTTATGCCATAGATATCGATTAGGTATTGTAAATCATAAGATACGACACTTTTCTTTTGAAATAAAACAAAAGGTAATGTGTTTTGCTGACCTAATACAGATTTTGTTTTTGATTGATTTAGTTATGAAGTTAAAAATCAAAACATGAGTTTGTCATCTTTAACTCTGGAAACCTCAAGTTTCACAATTTAGGCCTTATTTTACGAAATACGAACTGTCTTAACTTGTGGCGCAAAAGCACATGTTAAAAAAAATTCTCACATCAAATTTAGCATTTACTCAAATGTATACAACAAAGGAAAATAATATTTGGAAAGATGGTTTTTATGTTCTCTATTATAATTATCTTCATATTAGCGTCACAACACCTTTTAAATCTATGGTCATCACCTCTGTTAGGAATTATTGTAAGCACACTTAAGTCTGGTAGTTATAGAGTTAAGTCTGGTAGACATAGTTAAGTCTGCCGGTACTAAGTTAAGTCTGACAGTACTATAGTTAGTACTGGCTTTGTCTAGTTAAGTCTGTGTGTATAACAGAATAGTTATAATAGTTATCTTAGAGATATCTTAGGAGATATCTTAGGAAAGGATATGCATTATCCTTTTACGTTTGTAAAGCCCATTAGGGTTTCCTTGGTGTAGAAGAGGAACCCTAAGGCACAATGTTATGTACGAGTAAGTGATTGATTTGCATATAAACTAGTTAAATCGACAAACCACTAACCTTAGTTATCGTTTGACCTATTTACTTAAACAGGTTAAACATGTCACAAATGGGTTACATGTGTTATGTATGTCTGGGTTAGGGTTGAAGTTCTTGACAGGATTAATCAATAAGTCGTGTTTGGGTAGAGGTTATAATAACCGGCTAACCCGAACAGGTCAACACGAACATGACTCGATTGCCACCTCTACAGTACTCTCACCACCTTTTACACCCAATTTTTCTAACAAATTCAATTAAAAACTAAATTAAATTCTTATTCATAATCTAAAAAGATTGCATTGATAATTAAAAACATGAATGTATGAAGATAAAAATGTAAACTAATGTTGTGAATTTCACTTCTCCTTGATCGCTTGCTTCATCTGCAACACCCTTTCGAGGCGGAAGCCACTCAAGTGTCCAGTAGGGCTCATATAGAAGAGTTTGTGTTTTTGTCGTTGTTTTTGTTGTTGCATGACGAACATTTGTTGCTTTAGTTCGAGCTTCTCTTTTTGCACTTTCATTTCCTGCCTCTTGAGCTCCAAAAAGATTTTGCGGTCTGATTGCTTCATTGTCATAAACGAGTCGGTGTGAGTTGCATATTCGTTGACCAACAACTTAGCCAACTATTTATCACTGTCAGCTTTTGACGATGCTGATGGAATTATAGTCATTTCTTCTTCTTTGCTTTGTCCCTGCCCATTTGTTGAACTTCCTACATGTTCTCTTCCTTATTATTATTTTTTTTTGAACGGCAACTTTATAAAAGAAAAACTAGCAAGGAGCTAGAACAATACAATAAATTAAATAGGTGTTTGAAGCCAACATCCCAGTTTAACGTAAAATCATACGTCTAGCCACCCTAACACCAAGTTAATTTTGGTGTAGCTTATTAGGTTTATGAATTTGGGTGTGTTGTTCTTATTAGGGATTATTGGGTTTTGGTTATTTTGCTTAATTAGGGATTATTGGGTACACCAATAAACCCTAACTATGCAAAATAAGCTAAACCCAATAACCCCTAATACTGTCTGGTTAAGTCCATAGATAGGTTATTGGGATTAGCTTATTGCAGACTTAGGGGTTTGATGGGTTTAGCTTATTGAAGACTTATGGGATTAGCTTATTGCAGACCTATGGGTCTATTGGGTTTGGCTTATTGCAGTTTAGTAGGTTTAGCAAACAAATATAGCAAATTCATTACTGTTCTCGTCCAGTTCAGTAGGTTTAGCAAACAATTTCCTAGAGAAATCATGTTTCTCCATTCCAACGTTTGCATAAGTTGTCTTTACCCTTGCTGGGTCAGTGTGATTGCTATGAGTTTTTGAAATTTTGAAGTTATGCTTGTTTGAAATGAGTTTTTAGAGTTTTTGGACTTATGCTTGTTTGAAATGAGTTTTTGGACTTATATTAAGGGGATGAATTTTCAGGCACAGATAATGATACCACAGACAATGCTAGCAGTGATGAGGATACCATTCAAGAAAGTCAATCTTCAAACTCTGAAGGTAAATATGTATCAGTTTGCCAGAAACGCAATCCAAAAGTCAAAAGCCCCATTCCAATCACAGGATGTGTGCTTGGACTAGCAAACGTTCACACATGGGATGATATTTTAATGAAATTTGGTGTTAGGAAAGTTGAAAGTGGTGCTGCCAAGGGAAAGGGGAAGAAAAAAGTGTGAAATGGAACATGATCATGATGTGTTAAAGTTGACAATATTTTTGGTAGTCTGACATGGTAGATTGACATGTATTGATTGTTAGCTTTATTTGTGTTTTGTTTAGGAATTAAACTTAATGCTAATGTAGAATTCTGAATGTTAACTTAAAAAATTTCTAATGTTTTATGTATTTGTTTTATGTTTTCAGCATGTGTTTAATTGTTTTTATGTTGGTAAATAAATGTATAGTGGTGGGATTATCCGACTTAAGGGTGATTTTGTTATGTTTTCAACATCTATTAATTTGTTTAGTTATTGTGTTATGTTTTTGTAAGTTCGTTACATGGACTTAAATCTTATTTATTTTGCTGGTGTGGCAATCAAAACGGTAACATTACCTATTTTAACAAGTCATAACAAGTTTTGTTACTTATATTGGTATCTTCCAAAGTTCATGACCTAAGGCACGAACATACGAGCTTTCCTCTGTCAATGCTACGCTATTATAATTGTTATCATTGAAGTTAAGGTTTGTTCGGCAAAGATCACAAAAATTTAGAGATTGAGCAATCTCAACCACTTATTTTTTAATCACATTTAAAAAGCCCACTTTTTATCTTTTCTCAAAAAACAAAACATACTGCGAGCCGTAAATCGTTAAGCGACAAAAAATACATCATCGCAACAATGATTTTATTATCTTTTAATAGACGGACACTTCGATATACTTTCGATAAATATTTTTTTCACTTTCTTTATGTGAACTTGAATATTACACGATACGAAATAACACGTGATTTTGTGATGCGAGTGATATCAATCAGTGTCAACTTAACGTAGTTCTTTTCTTTTGCTAGATAGACAGTAAATGGTGATTCATTTTGTTAATGCAATAGATATATTGATTCTGAATGACTTGGTCTTGAAGTATGAACGTTCAAGATCCAGTTGAGTTTTCTTAAATACAATATGCCAATGGTTAAAGCAATATTGCTATAATTTACAACAAAATTTCAACATAAACACGCGGGAATACAAAAAAATGTGTATAAACTGTGAGTGAGTTGCGGACATCACGAACAGGAATGAGGCCGGACATTATTTTGCAGATAAAATGAAGGTACGGTTGGACTACTACTGCAATTACCTATCCATAAAACAAACATAACAATTATAAAAGGTATAGCTACACATAGCTCACAAGGTTGTGTTTAAGATGTGTCAAGTAACCACATGTATATATAATAATTGTTACTTCAATTATGAAAATCTCAAGGTAGTGGATGATAACCACCTAAAGGTGGTTAGAGTACAATATTTTATTCATGGTTTCACATCTTAAAGATAGCATAAAAAAATGCTATGTTTAGCAATACAACACTTATAGTCTTTATACTATATAAGCGTTATATAAAAGTGATTCATATAGTCAAAATCTGGAGATCATAACCTGACTTGGCCATCCTAAGTCGATGACCAAGTCAACACGATCCATCATGTTCAAATTGAATTAAAAAGGATTAATCCATCAACTTATCAGCAATATTGGACCCGGAAGTTCCAATATTTAAAGTGATAGTCAATCCTTTCTGTGCTACATTTTTCTTTAGAAAGTTATGGATTTCGGAAAAAAGGAAATCCAAAATTCAACATAAGGAGCTGTTATATTAGACAACTGTAGTTTCATTGCATTTTGATCCAATGTATTTGTCTTATATAATTTTAGCCTTATGAGCGTTGCACTCTGACCATATTTGGTTATGGAGTCAAAACTTTAAAACCTTAGATATTGATATTGTGAAGGTTTTATGTGTAAGGTGGTATCTCTTCTTTCTTAAAGCAATCCAACGATTACGAAATCGTATGCCCATCACATTTTTTTTAGAACGGTAAGTTAGTTGTTAGTGATTACGAGATCACTAGTGTACATCCAATTCGTACGGTATGCAAGACTCGAATATTCGCTCTTAGGGGATAAACCCCACTATTCTTTTTCGACTCTGATGGAAAACCCCCAGGCGACGAGATGAACCCAAGATCACTCTCGCACTTGTAGGTAACAAACCAACCCAAGGTTCCTACTTGGGGCTCAGATGATTATGTATTTATGCCAATCACATAATCCCCACAAATTCTCAAGATAGATTTTGGTGAGTTATTGGCCAAAGCGTACAATCTTTTTTGGTCAGACTTTATTTTGGTTTTGAGTTGTGAGACGGAGTTTTTTATACCAAGCCAATGCATGTTTGATAATAGGCCACACAAAAGGATCAATTAGTGATAAAGGAATTTGTGAAATACGAAGTTTCTACAGTGCAACTGAGATTATGAGAATTGACTAGGCATAAAGGTTATTTTTCTTGAACAAAAAACTTTGTGTATCTAAGTAAGGCTCTGTGTAGTTATGATCCATAAAAAAAGTACTATTATATCTATAAACAGCAAGCATAGATGCCTTGTACATGGAAATTCGTTCTATACCTGCGAAAAACGGAGTGGGTTGGGCGGTAAAACGGGGTACCTCGCACACGGGATTCAAAACCCGAAAAACAGTGGTTCTTTTGCTGCGTACAATTATAATTATAAACAATTAGCTCTTGATTACCCAAAAATTAAGAATACATGTACTTCTAATATTACAATGAAAAACTGGGATAAACAGGAGTCTTGTATCCGATACAGCTGGTAGTTAAGGTAAATCTTTTTTTTTTCCTTGGTAAACCATGTTTTCGACCTTTGGGCCGACTAATCCACGGGGTTTGAACCCACGGCCACACAGACTCAAACCAGGTAAAGCCCTCCCTTTTCAGGTGGTTGGCGTGGTCATTTCAAGGTTGTTTGCACCTAGCAGAAATTGAACTCGAGACCTCACACATTTTAGAGTGATAGTCACAAGTCATTTTTCCACTAGGTCACCCTTGAGTGGTTAGGTAAACTTTTTCAACAATCACGAAATTCCAAATGTGGAAAGAATGCACCAAAATGACAACATGACTATTCAACTTAACATAATTTCGATTTAATCCAATCAAAGGTCAGATCATGGAGATTATCATCCAATATGTTAGAATATTGGAACTATGTTACCAACCCCATAGTTCAAGTTTTTTCACTAAGAGTAACATTATTCAGGGACCGTTACTAAAGTGATGGATTTGTGAATGTTAAACATCTTGTTTAACTCAAGAGCATCAGGTGGAGTGGCTTGAGCAAAAACCCAAAAAAGGTGTTACGTCATGTCACCTCAGCATTTTCACCTTTCACTTCCCTTATCACTCACACACCCAAAAACCACTCCCTCCCTTAATCAAGCAAAACCACCCCCTTTGGGGTGCCCACCCCATAACCATTCATAACCAATTAAAACACAAACTTAACACAAAAACCAATTAAAAACAAAAAACTGCTCTTGCCTCAAGCCACGGGAGTCACTCGCTCAATGGCGCGGGGTATGGTGGCGCCACCTTGGCGCCGTGCCATGCCACGTATGAATGGCGCGGGTGTCTAGTGACCATACCCCGCCAATGCTCTAAGTCCTTGTATACCAAAATGAATCTTTTTTAAAAATGAATTTAAGAAAAATTCACTCGGACAAATCTGTATAGCACATCTATAGTAATGAAGTTTGTCGTTTAACAGGGGTAAATAACAGAAACCTATAAGTTAAATTAAGGATGATGCTGAAGAAAGTAGGTAAATAACAGAAAACTATAAGTGCTGTTTGACAAACAAAGACAATTAGAAGTGCTGTTCCAGTATAGAAGACAACTAAAAGTCCAGAACATACAGCATAGTGAACATACACAGGTGATACCAAAAACAAAGCCATCTAACCTATCATCATAACTTCAAAAATCCTCAAGCCTAAATTCTGCAATTACAGCAGATAAGTACAATGGTCTGTTTAACCCATTCAGCCAAATAAAAAGTTATTTAGAATTTAGACGCATTGACAACCTATCCCAAACCCCTACTTGTTTAATAAAAGGGTTAAGGGGGTCAACCCGCACACGACCCTACCTGTTTAGACCCAACCCTAACCCTCTTGTTTTTGTGTCGGTCTCGGATTGTGTTGTGCTGTGTCGGAAGTTGACACGCCTAACGTAACCAATAACCTCCTTTAACTATTTACCCTCATTATGTTCTAAAAAAGATACTAAACGTATGTCCAGTTTCAGTTTGATGTACTCATTTTTATTTACTCAATTTAAGGTATCCAAGTTTTTGGTGTTGCAATGCTAGGAAAGTTTTACCCATAGTGTAAGGTCAGAATCTCTTCATTCACCAAAAGTTTATTTATGCCTCAATTGTTTATCAATGCCCTTCCTAATTTACGTAAATAACTTTAAAAATATAAGTTTTCGAATTATACACTACTTATTGAGCTTGAGTTTTAGCCTTTTAAAAGTGTGATTAAGCTTTAGTGACGTTAACATTATTTGGGATCACCAGGGTAGAAACTTTGTTCGCATATAGTCTAAAATTATTGCAACCTGGTGTCCAAAAATCTTGTTGTCGGAGTTACCTGGAAAACAGATTGACGGAAAAGTGGTTGACCTGTTGACTGTGTTTTTTAACCTGGTAACCACAAAATTGTATAAAATTGCGACGCAAAAAAAAAAAAAAAAAAAATTTAATACATTAAACTGAGAAAACGAAATAATAGTGCCTCAAATTGAATTGAACAAAAACTTAATACCTTTTTATGTGATTTGCCCTATTACACAATTGTCAACAAGTTTCTCAACATGAACTATTTGGGGAAAAGGTATAGTTTTAGTAATCCCGACATTTGATTTTTAAGTTTGTGACTAATACGAGGCCAACAAAAATCTGGTGAGTTTATGTGGAATTGGACTACTGTACAGCTAGAATCATAGTTGTTAAACCCATACGAGTCACAAATCACTCATACAAGTCGAGTCAGATTGCACCTAAACAGAGGAGACTTGGTTGTCAACTCGTAAATACATTTGACTCGGAATCCGACACCCGAGTGCCCGGCTGACTCGTACCAAGTAGACTCGACTCGTGACTCGAAGTCGACTGGTACGAGTTGATTCAGATTGCACCTAAAAAGAGGAGACTCGGTTGTCAAAGTGTAAATACAGTTGATTCGCAGTCCGACACATGAGTTCCTGGCTGACACATACCGAGTCGACTCACCACGTGACTCGGAGTCAACTGGTACGAGTCGGGTCTAATTGCACCTAAAAAGAGGAGACTCAGTTGTCAACTCGTGAATTTACTTGACTCGGAGTCCGACATGCGAGTTCCTGGCTGACTCGTACTGAGTCAACTTGACTCATGACTCGGAGTCGACTCGTAGAAGTCTTGTCAGATTGCACCTAAAAAGAGGTGACTCGGTTGTAAACTCATGAATACACTTGATCCAGAGTCCACACACACGAGTTCCTGGCTGACACGTAACAAGTCAACTCGACTCGTGACTCGGAGTTGACTGGCACGATTCGAGTCAGATTGCACCTAAAAAGAGGAGACCCGGTTGTCAACTCGTAAATACACTTAATTCAAAGTCCGGCACGCGAGTTCCTGGCTGAGTCGTACCGAGTCAACTCGATTCGTGACTCAGTGTCTACTCGTACGAGTCGAGTCAGGTTGCACTTAAAAAGAGGAGACTCGGTTGTCAACTTGACTCCTGGGTGACTCGTACCGAGTCAACTCGACTCGTGACATGGAGTAGCTAGACTCGACTCATATAATAGTAATCATAAGGATTTGAATCCCAATAAATATATAAATCGAGTCAAAAGCCTAGTAATAACAATAACATCTTTTCATACTTTAATGAAAAAAACTTCAAAAGTGATAGATCCAAAACATATGTGATCACAAAATGCGAGTATACTTAAATACAACAGCCAAAAGCAATTCAAAAAAATGATACTGTAGTAACAATCTGATGTAAGTTTCATCATTTCATAGTCTAAATATATACGATGAATTTAACTATAGACAAGCAAAAAATCATAAATATAAAGAAAGTGTAACATAAAGTATTTGAGTAAAAGAGATAAAATACGAACCGAACTGCTTAGATTGAGATTAGGAGCATAGCAATCAATCGGCGTTGAATCACATGTTTGAAAAGGTTTTGTGTAATACTTTTGGGGGTTTGGGATTTTGCAGTTTATCGATGTTTGTTTGTTTTTGGTAATGAGAGTGTGTTGAAAGCGTGGGGCTGCTTTTATATATAGGGTTGTGTCATGGCATACCACCTTCCTCTTTATTTACTTCCCCAAAATACCCTCCGTTGTACCACTATACAAAACAGTGCTTCACGGTTTTTATCTCTTCCTGTTTTTTCCCTCCGTTATTCATACACGTAGAGGTGAAAAAAAAACCGGTTTTAAAAACCGAACCGGTCAACACCGGTTTGACCAAACCGATTTTGGTTTGAGGCCAAACTTCCACCGGTTTGTATACCGGGTTTTCGAACCGGTTTGAAAAACCAGTTTCAACCCGAACCGCTTTATTTTTTTTTTAAATTTAGCTTTTCTATTGTGAGAGGTCCCGTGAAGGAGAGTTTTCGATAGAGATGCGGTCAACGAGCTAAACTTCGGCAAGAAAATTTATTTTTCGCAACAAATTCATTTTGCGGCAACAAATTTCTGTGGCGGATTTGGCTGAAATTCGCATGGTCACTCAGAAACGACCCAAGTGTTTTTCTGTTTTATAAGTACGTTTTTGGGTAAAAAAAAGTATATATCATTTCTTCTCATGTCCTTATACTTTTTTTGACGAATCCTGTACCAATGCTTATCTCTATCTTGTACTCATGCTTATCTTTATGGCAGTTTTTTTTTTTTGACTTTGTTTACGACCAAATTGGAACGTTCCAACACGATCGAACTCCACTTATCATATGTTCCTAAGTGGTTTGAAACAACAAAATACTTTGGCGTATTTTCATGACGTTTTGGCCAATAAGAATAGGTGTAATTATTTTCCGGCTAAAAATTGGGTTATTATTCAATCTTTAACCCAATTACTTGAAGTGTTTAACACTGCTACAGAAATTTTATCGGAAGTTTTTTTGACGATAGTTTTGCATCTAAGTCAAAAAGTTATTTTAAAGAATCTTTGAAAGGTTTGTATAATCTTTATTATGCAAAATATGATAACCAACTCAATCATCTCAAACAAGTGGTGGGGCTACTTCATTGAAGGCGAGTGGCAAAAATAATTATAGTCGTTTTCTAAACGGTTTAAAAGCACATACAAAAAAAAGGCAAGGACTGATCCTACAATGTCTAGCGAATATGAGCGATATGTCAATTCGGATTTTGTCACACATCTTCATCCCAAAGACTTTGCAAGTTTTGATGTCTTAGATTTTTGGAAAGAAAATGAAACAATGTTTCCCGTTCTATCTCGCATGACTATGGATATAATAAGTGTGCAAGCTTCTTCGGTAGCTTCTGAATCCGCATTTTCAACAAGTGGGAGGGTATTGTCAATCCGAAGAACAAGACTCACTCCGGCGTCTTTAGAGATGTGCATGTGCTTGAAGGATCACTTGGACGCTAAAGAGCGTAAACAAGACAAATGCCCTCTTAAAACACCCTTGGACTTTGAAGAAGATGTCTTTGATGACGAGGTGCAACAAAATGAAGCTATTCCACTATCCGATGAAGAAATTGCACTAGATGCTAGCAGCGAAGGCATTATGTCTCTGGGAGGACCACGATATGATTATATGGTGAGCAGCGAAGAAGCCGAAGATGAGTACTAATTTTCGATTAGCATGTTGTATTTTTAATTCGCTTGCATTATGTTGCTGATGTTGTATTTTAAATTTCATTGCATTGTGTTGTATTTCCTTTCCAATGTATTTCGTTTCTGATGTATTTGGGTTTTTCTATTAAATAAAAGTTGAAGTTTATTCCGTTTATAGTGTACAAAACAACGAGAAAAAAAAAATTCCAAACTGGTTTGGGTGGTTAACCGGTTCCAAACCGGTGGGACCGGTTCGACTCAAACCGCACCACAAACCGGCTCTGGTTTTTCCCAAACTGGTTTCGACTGGTTTGTTGACCGAAACAGGTTCCTGTTTGACTGAAACTGAACCGAACTGGTTAACCGGTTTGCGCACGTCTAGTAAAAAATTAAAATTGTTGGCAAAACTAACGTGTGCACACACGTAATTATTGTGGGTTCCTCTTGGGAGACATTGTGCGATCATTATGGGTTATAATGTTCTCTACTTTTAATCATGTTTACCATTGCTTTTCTAATGTTAGGTTCTCACTCAGGATTGCCCCAAAATTCTTTCATCCATGTTTACAAGCTTTTGCACCCAATGATTTGCAGACGATTTAGATGGTTAATGATATGCATTAAACTATTATATATTGTGTATATACACTAATTTAATCGGTTGTACATAAGAGTGTACAAATTAATACATAATGTGTGCAAATTATCTCCCATTTTTGGTGAACGTCTAGCTAGCTTAAAAAACATTTTAATAATACAATTTTGTTGATTTCGTCGCTTAATGTATATAAACAAGCAAAAGAACTCGCGCGTTGCGGCGGGGCTAATTTTTTCCCGAATAATTTTTTTTACGTTTCGGGGGCTTTTTTTTAGGCGATGCGTTATGGCGGGGCTAATTTTTAATATTTTCTTTTTTTGTATGATTCGGGAAAAAAAAATTGCGTTGGGACGGGCTAATTTTTTCCCGAATATTTTTTTTTGGGACGGTTTTGTAAATTTTTTTACGGGAATTTTTGTGTAAGAAAATAGTAAATAGTTAAAAGGTGAGGGTCCGTTTTATTTTTTTTTACTTTGGGCCATATTTTATGCTATTTTTTTGGGGGTTTTTTTTGGCTATTTTTTTCCCGGATATTTCTTTTTTT